>WEKY01011742.1:133262-154653 GCA_013390045.1 Picathartes gymnocephalus
TTTTTTTTTTTTCAATTACCACAATGTTTAGACCCAATGACTGCTGATGTGGGGTTATCCCCTGTAGTTACAATAATATTTAGTCCCGAGACTGTGGATATATATGTTTTAGTGAAGATAAACAATGCACAAAGTAGTACCAGTTGAAAAGCACTGAGAACCCATCATTCTGGTGTTCCTAAATTGAGGGGTTTTTCCCTCCCCTTTTTTTCCTGTCCTTCTTTTCTGTGCTTCAGCTGTCATTAGGAACAGCTTCCCTGCTGAAGAACAGCAGGGGTGTAAATAGATATATATTTACATTGTGTGACTATACCATAGAGACAGATCTGCCATGACATTTATCTGCGCCCAGGAGCGGATGCCAGATAACGTGTTCCTGAAGATAAATGTCATTACAGATATTAGCCATCAAATACTCTTTATATATTTACATAAAACATTACAATGAGGCTTTAAAATGAAACCTTACGAGGAGCAGATGAGAACATCCATAGGAGACAACAGCAAGATGACGTACAGGAAAATATTTAGGAAGTCATTATAATAGTTTAATTTAGTTATCAACTCATAAGCTGTCAGAGCTGTTTATTTGCTGTATCAATCAAGAAGAAACCAGAACTCCCTGCAAATCTCTGAGGTTTTATGTGCAAGAATGAGGGACGAGGCTCAGGTGAGCAAATGAGGAAAAGATGACAGCAGAAGATTTAGGGGAATGGTTGGATCCCCTCGCTGTGCTCTGAGCTGACAACAAAGGCTCTTTAGCGCTCTCCTTGTGCAGCGCAGGGAGCAGGCAGGAATGCCTGGATTGCAGCTGGGCACCAAATCATCCCTCTGATTAAAGCTATGGCTTGTGCTTTGTCACCTTGTAAAGGAGTAGGGCATCGCTTGGGTTTCTTGGGAATAAAAAAATACCCTGGAGTGAAAGCACGGAGCTGTATTTCCCAGAAGGGATGGTTAAAGGTAGTGGTTAATCATAAAAATCTGCCTCTTTGGAGGGCTGGTGAGGGGGGTTCAGGCAGATGTGAAAGATCTTCTATCCTTCAGCTAAGGACAGAGCTCAGATAAGTATAAGCAAATTTAGTCCCTCCTTTTTGGTTAATAGAATAATTATATTTTTCCTTTTGTTGTGGACTGAATATTTCTGGCAATAAACTTGCTTTCCCTTTTAGGTTTAAAAGGTATAGAAGTGCATCTTTAATGTAGATGAATGGGTATAATTAGTATGCAAAATAATGCATGTGATTAGATTTGACCAGTTTGCATACATCTGAGTAGGTGTGTGAATGTATAATATATTTAATTAATCTTAATGTAAATGTATTTTTTGATCCAGGCTACTCTAAGAACACATTTCAATAATTATTTCTTTTTTCTTTGCCTTTATTCCCTCGATTGTGTTTATTTCCTGTTAGAATACTTCAGTATATATTTCAAATCAACCACAGCTTCTCCTGAAATTAAAAGGGCTAATAACATGAGGAATAAATGTAATTTGGGGAAAGATAAGTTCTAGGCTTAGAAAAAAGAATGCATTCCTCTCAGGAATATCTCAGTGAATGTGGAGTTGTTGGAGCCTGAGTGTGTGCTGATCAGGAGAAATTACAAAGATGGTGAAAAAAACAAGCAGGAATGGTCCAAAATGAGTCGTTAGTGATGTCAGAGAGGGGGGCATAAAGAGCTTTTTGTCAAAAGGAAACAAAGTTCATCCAGATTCAGGGTTGATAACACACCACAAAAAGAATATCCAAAGGAATGGGTATAAAAGTGTCAAAATACACTTTATCAAAAAGGCAATAGCCTCTCTCTCCAACAGTGAACAAGAGGTGTTTTTATTTAGAAGGGTCTGTGGTGTAAGAAAAGCTGGCTTGCTTATAATTCCTCACCTGTTTTACTCCTTGGTGAGTATTAGTGAGATGGAGCTCCAAATTCTTGAGCAAGGATCCTTCTCTGTAATCCCAGTGGGACAGTGTTATTGTGTTTCTTAGTAGGAAAAGAACTGTTAATAGAATCAGTTTGGGAGCATGGGTAATATTTATGCCTCTCTGTTTTCATTCATATTACAATGGAGATGAAAAACAGACATAGTATCTGCAAAACAGATTAGGCTGAGATTGCTCTCTGACTTATGCTTTTTAAAAGCCTCTAAAACTTTAATTAAGAAATTACCTAAGTTGTCTATACTCCTGAGAAATGTGTTTCTGGGGAAGTTCAATGAAATTGGTAATTGTTAGTGCAAAAGGTAGCAAGGAACCTTTTCCAGGCTGTTTTTCTACAGGCCTTACAAAATTTTCACCAACTGAATTGCAAACTTGTCGTTCATTTTTAGCATGTATCTTAACGTGCTCATTCATTTGCTCTTTATGCTGAGGAATATAAATTATATTTACCAAAATTATATGTGATATTAGCTTTTAGGGGTATTGTAAGTATGGGTATAAAAGAATGCAAATTACTGCTTCCAGAAGGTCACCATCACTTGTCCCTCTAAGAATCTCTAACACGAGAAATAACAGAAGAAGGCTGTGCTTGGATTGATAGATGATGACACAGGGTAATTAGATTGTTCAGAGCCTCACTAGAGCTATTATTTATAAATTTCTACTGCCTTGCTTTTCTCCTAATCATTGAAAGGATTTGTCAACATAGATTTCCTCCTCCTCCTCAGAGGATGACATGAAGTGCAGCCCACAGTATTTGCTGACAAGAACTTTTGAGACTGCTTTAAAATATTCTGCACAACGATTACATTTTTCTAAATAGAGATTTAATCGTGCAGGGAGAACTTACATGGAAGACACAGATTTACCTAGTCCTAACTTTTTATTAAATGCATGATTCCAGTAGCTTTATGACTCAGAGTAGGCATATATTGGTGGTGGAAGAAAAGTGGATAGCCTGGTTGGGAAAATGCTCCCTGTTTACTCACTGTTGATTACAGACCTGATAAAATCGGTGCCAGCGGCTGCTACTCACACAGCCCCTGAGAGCTGGAGATTTAGTGGTGCCTGAACTCGCATCAACTCCAAAAATTGTAGGGAGAAAAGGTGAATAATTGCTTGCAAATTGCCTGTTGCCCTCTTTAGATCCTTTGCAGGGTTACCTGAGTGATGTTCTGGGAGAGGGGTCAGGATGTGCCGCTTCTGTTCGCGTGTGGGGACAGTGATGTCCTGGGGGATGGACAGAGCTCTGGGGGTGTGCACATGTCCTGCCCCTCCCGAGCCCTGTCTCACCCGTGCTGCCCCTCCCGAGCCCTGTCTCACCCGTGCTGCCCCTCCCGAGCCCTGTCTCACCCGTGCTGCCCCTCCCGAGCCCTGTCTCACCCGTGCTGCCCCTCCCGAGCCCTGTCTCACCCGTGCTGCCCCTCCCGAGCCCTGTCTCACCCGTGCTGCCCCTCCCGAGCCCTGTCTCACCCGTGCTGCCCCTCCCGAGCCCTGTCTCACCCGTGCTGCCCCTCCCGAGCCCTGTCTCACCCGTGCTGCCCCTCCCGAGCCCTGTCTCACCCGTGCTGCCCCTCCCGAGCCCTGTCTCACCCGTGCTGCCCCTCCCGAGCCCTGTCTCACCCGTGCTGCCCCTCCCGAGCCCTGTCTCACCCGTGCTGCCCCTCCCGAGCCCTGTCTCACCCGTGCTGCCCCTCCCGAGCCCTGTCTCACCCGTGCTGCCCCTCCCGAGCCCTGTCTCACCCGTGCTGCCCCTCCCGAGCCCTGTCTCACCCGTGCTGCCCCTCCCGAGCCCTGTCTCACCCGTGCTGCCCCTCCCGAGCCCTGTCTCACCCGTGCTGCCCCTCCCGAGCCCTGTCTCACCCGTGCTGCCCCTCCCGAGCCCTGTCTCACCCGTGCTGCCCCTCCCGAGCCCTGTCTCACCCGTGCTGCCCCTCCCGAGCCCTGTCTCACCCGTGCTGCCCCTCCCGAGCCCTGTCTCACCCGNGTTCCACCCGTGCTGCCCCTCCCGAGCCCTGTTCCACCCGTGCTGCCCCTCCCGAGCCCTGTCCCACCCGTGCTGCCCCTCCTGAGCTCACTCCCACGAGCATTTTGTTTCTGTGGTTTCCCTCCACAGCTGACCTGAGCCTGGTGAACGGAGAGGAGAGCTGCGTGTACTTCGTTGGGAATTCTCTTGGGCTCCAGCCAAGAAAAGTTAAAACTTACTTGGATGAGGAACTGGACAAGTGGGCTCGAACGTGAGTACCCTGCAGGGTGTGCCAGGTGCCAGCCTGTGCTTCCGAGGAGCACTTGATTTTGGCATCTTCCTCGGAACTGCTTGAGCAGCAGAATAGTGTGTTAAAAGTACTGCAGCCCAGGAGTGAAACATGTTCAGGGTTTCCCTGGCACTGTTTATATCTCTTTTAAAGGCAGGAGCAGTAAAACAGGCAAATGGGCCCTTCCAGCTGTGCTAATCCGTGCTGTGTGTGGTGGCTCTGTTTGGCTCACCTGGAGGACCTGTGCAGGTTGACCCTCCCCACCCTGCAATGTTTTTATAAACAGTGTTTCTACACAAGGCACACAAACCTCTTTGGTTGCTCCTGCTTGCTGGTGAATGTGGTGGGTTCCAGGCCCTGTGATTTTCTAATTAGTGTGTTTAACTGCATGTGATTCACCCTGCAGGCCTTGCAACAGGCAGTTCCCCTTGAAACAGCACCGAGTGCAGGTGATGCTGCTGCCAATGCTGGCAGGTTTTTGGCTCCTCTTAAACCAGGTCTCTGCCTGACAAGTTCATTTTATCTAGAAAGAAACGTTCCTGTTTTCTCAGTATCACCTCAGCGAGGAGCTGAGTGTAGATTGCAACAAGCTTTGCTGAATGAACCTGATGTAAAAGAGACAGGATGAAAGAAGGACACATTGCAGGAAAGGGACACTGTCATCATAACAAATGGGGAACTTTTTAATATACATAGGAGAAAGAAAAAGCTTTTATGCACTTTATTAAGTTTTTGGTTTTCTTTAATATTATGTTTTGTTTCCATTAAGAATCTGTGCTTTGAGAACTCCAGCACCTGCCTGAGCAGCTGGAGCAGGGATGAGTAAGGAAAATGATGAGTACAAAACAGGGAACTGAAGGTGGGAAAGGAAAATAACATCCAGATGAGTGAGTGAGCTGGGCGAGAGATGAACTCTTTTATAGGGTGCGGGATATGAGTGGAACAGATGTGATTTCATGGTAAGAGAGCAGAGGAAATATGGAGAGGCAGAAGAGGAAAAATGAATTCTGCTAAGTGGGCAGCCTTGTTTCAGCAGGAACGGTGGAGACTGAGGCTTCTCAATGCAAATGTGAAAACTCTGTAGCTGCTCTTCCACTTGTAAATGTATGAATGCTGGGAGCTCATAAATATGGTTTATTGACTCCTATTTATCACCTGTATTCTTACAGCTAAGGAGGCTGAGAATGAGTGGAACTTTGGGAAGCGCCCCTTCCTTCTGCTTATTCAGTCAGCACAGCAATGCAGCTTCTCCAGTCATTTGAAAAAATTGCAACCCTGTCCATTTCTGTGCTGTTAGCCCACTTTGTCAGGAAAACAGCTGAGCTCCTTCAAAAGGCAGAAGTCAGATAACATTCTTAGAGTGATGCACTGGGACTGCAAACTGTATTTCAGCTCCTCCACTGTATCTTTTCACTGCCTCACTTCTATTCTTGCATTTGTCTTTGCTGCAGTGAAGGATGAGTTTTTCCTCAGTGACTATAAAAACCTGGAAGAAAAGGGTAGGCAGTGTGTTTCTTTGGATCAAATGTGCCTTCAGGAGCTGAATCTAGGGAGAAATATGGCTGAACGTTGATTTCAAGCCACTGGAAGACAGGGAGCGAAACTAGAAAGGCTGTTTGCCGAAAACACAGGTTGGCCTCAAAAGCCTTACCCAGAATAAATCAGAAAGTATAAAAACAAATTAAAACCAAAGAACTAACTAAAAGCCCTCAAATTAAGAACAACAAAGAAACAGAATAAAATTCTGCACCTAAAGCAACTGAGATAGCCAGGGTACAATCAAACTAATTTTGAGGAGAACAGTGTATATTAGGGAAGGTGCTGCTGGATGGAATGCAAAGGAATAGCTGCTTGGAGGTACAGAAATGGGTGCTTTTATTCCAGTGACCAGGGAGAGCTTAGCAAAACCCAGTCTGAAGTGGTAGCTGTTCCCAGCTGAAGCCTGTTCCATGGCTGGTGTGTTGGCAGTGTGGGATGTAGCGGCCCTGTCTTAGATAAATAAGTAGCAAGAATCTAAGAAATGGCATGCAAATTAGGTACATCCATCAAGTCAGCAATAGTATAGATTCTGGCTTTCTTATAAATTGGTTTATTGCATTTTCTGTTTGTTGTGTCTTGGGACCCATCTCAAAGAGCTGTGAGTCTATTTAAATGGCCTTCACTGCTTGTCGTTAATGGCAAGAGTGGAAAGGAAGATTACCCAGTGCTGGTCAAGGGCAGGGAAGCTGTAGCTCTGTCTCCAAGTGGTGGTGGCAACCTATTAGGGCCAAGCTGGGAGAGGAAAACCTGGAAAAGCCTCTTTCTTGTTGCGTTCCCTCTTAGACTTTAGGTCCTTTCCTCCACCTCTGTTTTCTTCCTACATGTACCTCCCACATACCTTCTCCGGTTTTGTATTCTTCCTCTCCATATCCCCCATTCCTCTATTATTTGTGTTCCAAGATTACAAATCCAAACCACTGGCATTCTTAGTATGGATTAAAAAGAAGCCTTTGCGGCTTCATCTTTCAGTTGTGATTTCAGCTAAATCCAAGATTTATTGCATGAGGGACAAAAAGGGATGAGGAGTTGTTCCCTCAGGTTTAGCTGAGAGTAGCCAATAACCCAATGTTTTAAAAGCCCAAACTTCAAGGGACATTTTTGGTTGGAGGAAGACCAAGAGGAGCTTTTCAGTGCCTTGTTTTCCCCTTTGCCCTGCCAGAACTGGTTAAGTAATTAAAATATTTTATAGAATCATTACTGCGTGTGAGCATACTCACTGCAGCAGTCAGTGTCTGTCTCGTCTGAATAACTCATTAAAGTGGAACAATTAAAACAGAAGGGAGCCTGCTGTAGCCAGTTGTTGTGCTCTTGTGAAGGGCTGGCAGGGCGACTGGGGAGTGGGAACCTGCTGCATGCAAGTCTTGAGGACTGGAGTTGTTAAACTGTGCAAAATTAAGACTGAAAGGAAAAATGATTGCTCTCTGTGGATGTATCAATGTAGGGGAGGAAAGGAGCCACTTGAATGAAAAGTATGTTGGCACAGTAAATATAAACAAGGAATTAATAAATTGTGGCTAGAAATAAAACATATATATACACATATATATACTTCTAAGCATTGAAGCAGTCTGGCAAGAGGCTGACATGGACATAGTAGATTAACAGCCTCCTAATTTGAGGAAGGCTTTATAATAGAACACTTGCAGTAGCAAGACTATTTTCAGCAAGTCAGAATGTGGCTTTGGTTCTGTGTGCTGAACTGATCCTGCAAGATATGAGAGCCCTGCAAACAGCGGGGCAGCTTGGCCAAGCCCTGTTTGACAGACCCACCTCTCCTGCCATTCTCAGGACTCATCTCAGCCCTCTGCCTTTCAGCAGCTTTCTGGTAGAGCTGCAAATGCCTGTTTTAATGCCCTGGGGTTTTGGGTTTTTTTGGGTTTTTTTTTTTTTTTTTTTTTGTTTTTTTTTTTTTTTTTTTTTTTTTTTTTTTTTTTTTTTTTTTTTTTTTTTTTTTTTGTTTTTTTTTTTTTTTTTTTTTTTTTTTTTTTTTTGTTTTTTTTTTTTTTTTGGTTTTTTTTTTTTTTTTTGGTTTTTTTTTTTTTTGTTTTTCTTTAATCTACTGGTCCATACAGTTCTTTTTCTTTCAATACGTCTTCCTTTTTTTGCCTGTTTCTTTGCTTGAAACCATGGTCCAACTTAAGAGTCTGTATTGGCTCTTGCCAATCCTTGCATCATTTTTGGCAAAGGAGCAAGAAGGAAATTTGCACTTGAACAAGATTTGGATGAGCGCAGAAGATTTCTGAGGATGGCAATTAATTTAAATTCCTTTTCTCACCGCCTTTGAAACCCTGGGATCATCTCAGAAAATGTGTTTCTAGCTCCCCTAGCAAGCTTTAAATCAACCAGACCTCAGCGAATAAAACGTGGCATTGTGATTTCCTGCCAAATTGAAAATAAAATGGTAACCGACTAAAAATTAATTTACACAATGAGAAACTCTCATAGAAGTTGAAGAAATATCTGTTTGTGTGATACTCTGTAATTTGATGGGCGAAGTTTTGTATTCATTAATTTGGATACCTCCATTTAAATCTCTTTTGCTACCTAGGGTGCAGTGGGGGAAAAAATGGGATGTAGGTTCTCTGTGTCTGAGGGGAATACCAGGAGCACTGCACTTGTGTCCTTAAAGATTATTACCCCCAGTGCCTACCAGAGCTGAGAGAGGGGTGGCATAATATACAGTGATATAAATTCTCTGAGGCAGAGCATAGAATTTTACAGCCTAAGTGTAATAGGATGTATTGTGCCATCAGCAAAGTCTACAGAGTTTCATGTGATTAAAATAAAAAAAAAAGGATCCAAGAATATGCTTTTAACTACCATTTTAGAGGCAATAATTTTTGTCTCTTGGCATTTATATTGGCCATCAAGAGGGAGGCAAGCTGTAAGCTGTGCCATAATAATAATAATATGAATAATAATAAATACTGCCTCTCCCTTCTTTCAATATGGTTAAATGTCCATGTTTTCCTCTCAAAATAAAACATTCTCATGCCCAAAATCTCACAACTGTTTTCATGATAACTTGAAAATTTATTCTGAAATTTTGATAGTCCTGTGTACTGATAGAGAGAACTTTCATTAGTAAATTCCCATTAGGACAACACTAATAGCTATAAAATCAGGGAAAACTAATGAAAGAGAATCCCATAGGTAGTTAGGACTTATTTTTCCCATCTTATTATGTTTGCTATCCTCTTTCAGAAATAGAGATTCCCTCAGGCTGGGAGCCACTGAAAATCTTTGGGGGTTTTATTTTAACAGTCTGTATTATCCTGAAGTCCCTTGATCGCTATATTACAGTTAAGAATAAGACAGGAAATTACCAATAAATGTCTTGCTGTTTGTGAAACACATACCCACATCTCAAGGGAATGCAGCTGCATTGTGGGCTGATAGAAAGGAGGAAATTTTAGCACTAATCATGCCCCTCACAGCATTTTCTCCCCTCCCCACCTTTACTCCTCATCTATGAAATGTTCTTGTAAATGAGGGTTATTTCACACTGCCCGCTCTCTGCTGTCGAGGACCCATCAGAGAGCAGTTCTAAAACGGAGGAAAGCAGTCAGTTGCTGTACCAGGACCTTACCCAAACTGAGGAGCGGGGTCCTCCTTGTCCATGTGGGATTGGATTTGTTGAACATAGGGCTGTTATTTTATCTGTAAGAGACGTTCAGCTGTACCTGTAAACTCCTTCAGCTGTTGACCTAATCTGGTCCAAAATTAAATGGTGTTTTGCAAGGATGAGAGGCTTGAAATGGTTAATACAACTGTGCTTTTTAAAAGCAGCAGCTCCCCAATTCTTTAGGAGAGTAGTTCTTTTTTGGAACTATCCCTAGGAGGCGTGAGTTAGACCCAAGTCAATCAAAAAGGGTCTGACTGTAAAACGCCCAGGTAATTTTTGTGGGAGACAGAATGAAACCTGAGAAGGGAAAGAATGAGGTGGATAGGAAAAAACCAATCTTTTACATAGCCTTGAGGATGGGGTAGTGTCTCATGCACCCTCCTTTCTCATGCCTTAGTCTGCCAGCTGTCCTCCTGTGATTTTGAGTGAACATTGTGGGCCGGTTCTTCTTTAAACGGTTTATTACTTTTCTTCACTTTTTTCTCACATCAAAGCTTTTAGGGCTTCTTTTGCTCTCCCCGGCTTCCTACTGGCTTTGTCCTTATTTTGAAACAGCTTTATACTCAGCCTCATGCAGCCTGGTGTTTCCAACTCCACAAGTACCCCGTGGTGCTCAGCAAATATGAAAATCATCCAGTGTGAGATGGGAGCCCAGAGCAATGTTTCCCTGGATTAGCACCATTATTACTTTTCTCAATCTGCCTCTATTTGCATTTAAATCTGTACTCTACACCCTGCAAGTTTAAGAAACTAGGCAACTCTTTATTTATATATATGCACGGTAGCTACCTTAGAAATTTTCTTCTCTGTCTTAATTGAAGGAAAACTTAGTTCAGAGCACTCAATCCGGAACTGAATTTATATATCTATCACTTCAGGGTGGCAGCACGCTTGGGTTTAAGGTGACCATATGATGCCCTGCAGACAGGAGCAGTTTGCAATATCAAGTTTTAAAATAGCCTTTGTCAACCCCAAAAAATTATGCACACTTAGTTCTAGAGCAATTTTTTCAGGGAGAAGAGAAGCAATAAAAATTAGCAAGCAGCTCTGTCGATGCAGGGAAGCACCTGTAGTGCATGAAGTACCCTCTGGTTTATGCAGAAGGGTGAACCCAGAGAGGAGATGCAGGAGGATGGAAATTGTTTCTGACAAGAAGTATTCCTGTCTGGGAGCAGGGCAGTATTCGAGTCTATCATCCTCTGCACCATACAAAGTTCAGCCAGAAGTGCAGGTTGGGGATGTCTGTGGGGTGATCTCTGCTCTGTGCAGTGATGTGAGCCTGGCTTAGCAGGTGCCATCCCACGCTGGGATGCCCTGTCCCCAGAGGGTCCCAGAACCCATGCAGCCACTTCCAAGGGGCTTGTGAAAAAGCTATAATCTTTAATTCTGAGGAAGTTCTAGAGCAATTTTGCAGGCCAAAAGAAATAATTTTCAGGCAACTGAAATCCTCTCAGAAACCAATAAATTGCCTTTGCTCCGAGGTTTAATGGTATGAGAAAAATGTTGTGCTCAGTTTAGGAAGGTCTTGTCCTCCTTATCCACCCTCCAAATGTGGAGTCTCAAAATCAAGTATGATTCTTAGGATTGGTCCAAATAGAATACCATGCATTTTCATCATTTTTCCATTCCTTTCCAGAGGTGTCCATGGCCATTTCAATGGTCGGCGCCCATGGGCTTTGGCAGACGAGTGCATCCTGGACCTGATGGCTGAGCTGGTTGGTAGGTCTGGCATGCAGGGGAAAACCTTTCTCCAGAAATAAAAACAAATTTGGTTTCTTTTGAGACTCAAAACCCTGAAACTCTGAAACTCTGTAGGCAGAATTTAGTTCCTTTTATTCTTATATTTGAAAGTGGGATTTCTTGTGCATGGACTAACATTTTATTTTAAGGCTGCGAGTGATTTAGGGGATGAATGTGTGTGATAATGTATGACCATATGCATATCATGAAACTAATTGCAGCAGAGGCTTTCTTGGAGAATCATAAACCACTTAGACTAACACGTGAAGCCCCTTTAAAGGGCACTTGGTATTACAGAAACTCAGTCACTCTCCCAGAACTAAAATGATGAACTTTCCCCTTTGATAAATGATTTCTATCTAGACATTTCCTGCTTTTCCTCTTTTCTCTGCCACTAAATCCAGACTCATATTTGAGAGCTGCTTATGTCAATGGAGCAGATAATTGGGGCAGGAGGTGCTATTGATGAGTTCCCATTACCCTGCTGTCCCCCTTGCGGAGCCTGCAGTGCTGCAGGACTGTGGCAGGAAGTGCTTCTGGCTATTCCAGAGACTCAGGAGCCCTGGAGACTCCTCCTGGTGACTTTGCCATGAAAACTGTCAGCTGGATGGAAATGCAAATTTCCTCTATCCCTTCTTGCTCCATGCAGCTGCTGAAATAATCTTTCATTGGGATTTCCTTCGGAGTTGTCTCTGAAGGGGGAAGGGAAATGATCTTGGCAGGGTCTTTTTCTCCCCAACCTTCCCAGGTGTTGTCAAGGCTAGGTTAGCAGATCTTGGGGAGATCTGGCCCATATTTCAATGCAGGTGTTGAAGGCAGTTCTCAATAGTGACTGTCAGAACTGAATTATCAGGCATTCATTTGTGCCATCACTAAGGAAAAATATTACCCTTATGTTGACCTACCGTATTCTAGATATTGTATCGTAATTTCTCCTGCAACTGCAGACAAGTGTTCAATGAGAAAATTATGGTTTTTCTCCTTCAAGAAAAGCAAATAGGGTTGGAATAATTTGAAGCAGAGACATTAAACAATGTTTCATGACAAGTTTATTTATAAACTTATAAATAAAATCCCTCTCTGAATTCTTTATTAAGTTCCCAAATAGCTAAAATAGTGGGTGTTATTATTGGAGCAGAATAAATGCAATAAATTATTGTTGTAGTTGGTCTATCCATGATGTAAACACTAAGATAATATAAATATGAGTGTGGCTACACTGGCCATCACTGGGCTATGTAGAAAAATCCCATCTGCAGAATGAAATAAAAATCCCAAAATGCAGATTGGGGTTCTGATTTTTTTAAATTGCTGTTGTTGTACCTGGTATAGCTCAGGAGGTTGGGAAGTTACTTCTCTTGCTTTCATTGCACTCAAGGGCAAGCTCAGCACCCTCATCCATTAAGCATCACAGAACATAAAATTGTAGAAATATAAAGGGTTGGAAGGTGTTGAAATGCAGAACGCAGCTGATTTAGGGGTTTCTCCAGTATGAGAAATCTCCCTTGGCAAGTGGATATTCTTGTTCTGGTAGGGTATAACTGGGAAGCTGTGGACAACTGGGGAAAGGTGACTTGGAATTTTCAATTGGAAACCTTGAATTTAACTAAGCAGGCAGTCAAGAATTTCTCTTACATCATATTCCCAGGCACCCAAATTAGTAATCAGGGTAAGAGCGCTGATGTTCTTCACATAACCAGGAGAGAGAGAGAGAGGCAAGGTTCCCCAAAGGACAGCTGGAAGCTCCTGGGTTATCATCTTTCTCTGCATCACCTTCTGTGACTGTTTGCCTCTGCTTTGTTTGCAGAAGGGGGACCCTGTGGCAGCTGAGCCCTGACCTCCTGCCAGTGCCACTGCCAGCTCCCTCTGGCCCCAGCTGTAAGTTAAGAGTCACTGCAGAAAGCAGGGAACAAGGCTGGGACCTTTTATCCCTTAACCATCTGTCTTGCAGAGACTGCCAACTAAGTTTCTATTTTAATATTAATTTAACTGAAAGATGCATTGTAGGTGTAAAGAGATGAAAATGAGAGCTTCACTTAAATTTCATCTAATTGCTCATCCATCCCCCTACTTTCCTTTCATTTACCAAGCTCCATGTGGCACTGGTGCTTTTATATGACCACAGCCTAACCACAGTGAATTTACTACAATTTTTCTTCATGGTAAGCAAATATTCTAAAATTTTCAATAAAAATGATGACTGACGTCACCCTAACGCTAACCTAATTTTTGTTTTTAAAATTATGTCCTGGGAAGAGTTTCCTAGTCCTGTTGTTTTCCTCAAAGATAAAGGGCATGATTCGGATTCTGTTCTCCAGAATTTTTGGGGCTTGATTTGATTAAGTTGTAAAATATGGTATAGGCTTGCATCTGGCCCTCAAATTTATGTGCAGGGTTTTGTTTAGAAAATATCCTCGTGGTTTTTTTTCAGGACACAGATCAATGATTCTTAGAATGTCGATGAATTAATATTTCCAAAATAATTGATACATTGTAATAAATTTCAATTTTTAAAACTGTAGGCAGTAGTGAAGAGGCTAAAAGAATAAATGAGGGGAAAAAAAGTTATGTTAAAATGCTCTTTTCAAATATGGTATTTCATAGACTCGTGAAATGGTTTGGGTTGGATGGGATATCAAACTTCCAACCCTTACAATTTATGCTTAAGTACCATTTTCCAACAAAAAATAATATTGATTATGTATGAGCATGTAGTTGAATGAATTCTGGATTTACTTTCTTATTGACTTTAATGTAAGAATGATAACAGAATTTTACTGTGCTTTTTATTCAGTATTGAACATGTTATGGAGAAGGAGGAAGAATTGTCATTTCTCACCCGAAGTAGTGGTAGGAAGTAAAACTCTTCGGTGAGATTTATTCAGGAATGGACCAAAGACTGTAAAACACCTTTGTCTGCCTAATGGTTTATAGTGCACGAACACCTTGCTTATTAAACGCAGTCACATTTTCTTGTTCAATGAAAGTTACAGTAGTAAATACGTTGTGAAATGAAGAGTCAAGGTCAGTGGAGGCCAAAGCTTTTTTTCTGTGCTCACACCAAGTGGCAGAACGCAGTGAAGGCAATCTCTGCTTCTCCTAGCAGACTTTATTAAAACATTACAACCTTGGCAGGATCACCTTCTGATGGAACAAGATTAACTGTGTGGCTGCTGCTGAACGATGTGCTCGGGCAGGTCTCTGTTGAGGGAAGACTGAACGCTGAGCAGATTTGGAGTGACTTTGAGTGATAAGGATTATTTGAAATAACCAAAATGTTTTCGAAATTGGGGCCCTTAGCCTTTTTCCAATCATTTTACAAAATGCTTTTTACTTACTCCACCGAGGGTCAGTCTTCCCCAGCAGTCAGAGAGGAGAAGGATGGCAGCGTCTGCCTAACGCAATCATAATTGTCTCTGAAGTTGTACTTTGCAAACGCTGCTTCCTTTTATTAAAGAGGAGATTTATCACCCAGAACATACAGGTTTTAGCCTGTCCTGGAGATATGGTATAAAGTTAGGAAATAAGGAAGGCAAACATAATTTTGTCTCCCATGTGCCGGGTCTTTGAATATTGTAATAGGTTAATTGGATCACGGAAAGGTTGTTTTCCAAAATGCAGTGCAGGTTATAAAGGATAACAGTTTTCCAATGACATGGATGAGGTTTGTTTTGTGGGCATGAAATTCAATAATGGAAGGCTTTTAATAAATATATAATTTATGGAAGACCAAGACTTACATGACAAATGTAGTGTCATATTTAATTTGGGATGGTAGCATGCAGCTAAAAGTGATCTACAGATTAACCATTTGTTTTATATGGAACTGGTATAGAAGGCAGAGGACTGTTCATGCAGAATTTGCTATGAAAGCCACAGATTTCTGAGAAGGAGCAGAGGGACAAATAAGAACAATACCATTTCTTGATCCTGTCCCTTTTTTCAGCCTCAAGAGTTCCATAGAAATATTAAGACTGCAAATAATACTGTTTTGAGCTGCAATCACTCTCTCCAGCTGTCTCCTGTATCTGCAATAGAACAGCCCCAAGGTGACCTCTTCCAGCAGCATGGAGCCTGCAGATGCAATGCTATCAGAGGCAAGAAAAGAAAGCAAAGGAGAGGAGTTTAACTGAGGAAAAAAAGCTTATTTTTCCCTGTGTTGAATTAGCCCTTCATATTTTCTTTCCACAAACTCCTGATGTCTGAAGGAGGAGGGAGCTTATTCATAATATCTCATCCCCTGGACTGATCATTCCCAGTCACTGACACCTTTTTTCCAAATCCTTCTGTCCAAAACCTGGAGATTTCAGCAACGTGTGGGAATGTCCTCAATGAGAATATTGCTCAGTCCTTCCTGTGCTGGCAGAAGCTGAGGCCTGCTTGAGAGGAATGTATGTACTAATTATAATTATAGATGTCCATGTTCTTTGGGTATATTTGCCTGTATTGGGTTGAACCCACGGTTATATCTTTTTTCCTATGCTGACAAAGCACTCACTCTGTGAACTTGAACAGTTTAGGATATGGTGGCAGTGTGTCAGGTGTCCCCCAAGGCAGGGACAGGAGAAATTCAGGATTCAGCTTTCCTTTCCTTGTGGCTCCCCTTACCCTTTTATCCCAAAACCCATGTTTTCCTTCCTCTTTATCCATTTCAAAAGTGGCTGTTGCCCTCCCTGCCTGCTTACACTTCTCTTCACCCCTCCCTCCCTGTCTGGAACCTCTCTCCACATTTGGTGAGTCCGTGGCTGAGTGATGATCAGGACAAGGTGCACGGGACCATCTCCAGTCTGAAGAAGACTCTCAAGATATTGATTTGTCTCAAGGGTGAATTTCTGCTTTTCAACAACAGACACCCAGCAAACCAGAAGGAAACAGGAATTGATTTTCTCCATATCTTGGTGCCATCCTGCCCGACACACAATTCCCTGTCCTGCCTAAAATCTTTCACCAGGGCTTGACAAGTGCTGGAGAATCTGTTACTAAATACTTGCTAACAACAATTAGTTGTTACTAATTAGCTCTGTCTGTGATTAGCTGTAGCCCAAAGGCATCTGTTATTATCCTCCTAGGAGCAATGTGGGAATGGCTTCTTGTGAAGCTGCTACATTAATAACGGTCTGTTATATCCAATAGGTCAGTTTTGCCTATTTCATTTTTAAATTCAGGATGAGATTTATCTTGACATTAGAGTAACCACTTACAATAGATGATTATCTCAATGTGTTTTCTCACTTGTGTTACATATGAACTTCTAACAAAAATAAGTCTTCAAGTCTTGCTTTACATATAGTCTTTGTGACCTGACTTGTCTGAGGTATTCGAGATAGTAAATCCACTGGTGGTTTGCTGGGAAATGAAAATACTTCACTGTTGTTTTCTTTTTTTCTTTTTTTTTGTTTTCTGCATCTGACCTGAAAAAATAAATATTTTCCTGCCAGTGCAGTGTAGAGAGTCAGACAAGAAGTCTTTTTATTTCACTCTGATGACACCTCAAACGTTCGCTTCCTTTCCAGTCTTTGGAGAGACATTGACTGAACTCATGCTTTTGCTTTCTCTCCACTGTTCTATATTTCTCTGAAATTTTGAAGAAAAACTCCAACCATTTTTAAACCCTTCATCTTTTTATTATTTCAGGGGCCAAAAGACAAGAAATAGCCTTAATGAATGGGCTGACTGTTAACTTGCACCTTCAGATGGTATGTCTTTATGATGTATATTTGATGTTGTGTTGACAAGTATTTTTCGCCTTTCTTTGTGTGTGTAAGCAAAGTGTTTTCTGAGGACCTCACAGAGACAGCACTGGGTGACAGATTAAATTTTTAAGCCTTGGGAGTTGTATCTTGAATAATGTATGTGCAAGACCTGGCCTGACTCAATACTAAGCAGGAAAACTGGACAGAGAAATATTTTCAAGGACTCTGAAGGGGAAGTTTGAGCTGTTCTCACATGTGTTGTATGTCAGTTACCAGAAAAAAATCTTATTATTTAAGAAACGTTTACAAGTAACTTTTCAAGTTGCAGTTCCACACCAAATTTCAAAGCTGAGGAAACAGAACCTCGACTCTGAGCAAGACAAAGCTGTAACATCAGTCAAGCTTAAAATGCACTTGCATACAGGAGATGACACTTAGGATTGTGGTATTTTATATGTGCCTAAAATGTGCTAAAGCATTTTGATTTGCATGAATAGCGGCCATAAATGTGTCTTATTTATGCTCAGGTGTCCCTGGGGCTGCATAAAGCCTGTCTCTGGTTCTCCAGGATTTCCAAAGGCTTGGTTCAACCGAGTGTAGGTGTGAAGCTTCGCTTTGTGTGGTTCACACAAAAAGGTTTATCACTTGGATCTGCTCCTCTGTGAGCGTCTCTGGCCTTTGTTGAAGAATGAACCTGGAGCAGGGCAGGGTGGGGCTCAGGACGAGCCCATTCACGTGGCTGCTCTGCCCTGAGTTAGGTGTGAATTTCTGGAGTACACAGACGTGCAGAGGGTTGTGTAACCCAAGCTAACTTGAGCAGAAGGGTTTGTAAGTCTTCCTAGTCCTCCTGGCACGGCGGCCAGCCCAGTTTGCCAGGAACTGAGAAGAAAAGACCACCCACCTGTAGGTGCTGAGGTCAGGTCTTGGGTCAGCCTTGTTTTGGGTTAAGGGGTGATTCCATCGAAAACGTTTTAGGGCAGGAGTGTGGATCCGATTCTTTTTCACTGCCTGCTGCCCTTCAGCTGCTGCTTTTGCCTGCTGCATGGAGCTGGGTGGAATCCCAGCTTCCCTGGCTGCAGTCAAAGCTTTGCCATTGATTCCTGTCAGTGCAAGTTTTCACTGCTGGGTTTTGGTGGCCTTTGTTATGGATATGTGAAATACGGTATTGTAACACTTTCCTACTTTGATAAATGTTATATGGACAAAGAAATATTTGTAATTTCTAGGGGATTCTCTGTAGTCTGCATGAAAGTAAAGCAGTCTTTAAGTTATGTGCTGGGAGCATCTTTCTCATCTCTGCTTGGATAAATTTCAATATTTCTTTCTTTCTCTTTTTTTTTTTCCTTAACAGCTATCTTTCTTTAAGCCCACTCCAGGACGCTATAAAATTCTTCTAGAAGCAAGAGCCTTTCCCTCTGACCATGTAAGAAATTAATATTTCACCATATTTGTATTATTAATCATATTTTTCCAAAGAATATCAGTAGTATGATTTGAATATTTATTAGCTCATCTTGTCCAAGTAACATTACAATAAAAAAATCTGTCAGAAGCTTTTGAGCTCAGCATATTTTACAGATCGTAGCTCTATTCCTTTTGTTCAAATAAGAAGTGCTGCAAGAGGAAAAGATTGAATGGGTGCATTGATTTATTAGTCTTTTTAAAGACATTGAGCAAACTACTGGCCTAAATCAACTGAAGTTGTAAATGTTTTATTAATTCTTGTTGCTGTTTTACTTTATGAAACCAAATCAATACAAACTCACAACATTAACACTTATATATCCCCAGACAGAGATGGAAATGTTTGTTCTTAGCACTTCAGATTACTAGTTCAAATATAATTTGTCTGCTATAAAATAGGAGACAATAGCCCGTGCATCAGAGCTTCGAGCAAATTAATCTTTGGGTTTGTGGGCCACTGCTACTTTATCATCAGCACCGTAAACTCCTGGAAATTGATAACAAATTTGATCTCCAAGGCGTGATAAAAGTGACTTGAGCTACTAACAGGTTTATTTGTAATGAAGATGCTGGCACAGATGTATACACCTCAAATTGCTTTTATTCTGAGTAATGTTCAGATTAATCCCACATTTTTTCTACATACACTTGTACATTTACACTCCATCCTCTTAAATTTCTATGGCACTTCAGTAATAATCTCTGCAACTGCCATCGCTTCATATCCTGTCGTGAAATTTTAAACTCTTTTATACTGTTATTTGATGGCTCTTATTTGATCTCCAGGACCATTATTTATCGATAAAATCAGCAGATAGGTTTTTTGAAATAGCTTCGGAGTTTAAAGATCTTATTTCCTCCCAGCTGTGCAGCAAATAGAAGAGGTGAGAATGTCAGAGGGCGGGATGTCTGTGCTGGCCAAACCTCGTTTGCATTGCCAGTGGGGCATGTGGGTACCCAGGGCTCCTGGGGAGGGGATGCTCAGTCTTCTCCTTGGCTGTTATCCCTGCAGGCTTGGCTTTCTGGCCTCTGGTGAAGTGCATCCATCACCTCACAGAACCTTGGAATGGTTTAGGTTGGAAAGGACTTCAAGATCATCCTCCTCCAGCCCCCCTTGCCAGGGGGATGAGCAGGATGCCACTCCCTGGATCAGGTTGCTCAGGGCCCCATCTCCACCCTCCTTCTGCTCCGTGGATTTACCCTGTGGGATTCAGCCTTTGGCTTTGTCCTTGCAGTCTCTCACAGGAATTAAATTCAGATCTTTTTCAATCCAAAGGAAATCTGTGAATTTCTCAGTGGAGCTGGGTTATGCTTTCAAGCATTGCTTTTAGTGAAAGGCAAGGCACCTGAACACCTTCCTGAAATTCTGATGTGTTTATCCTTTTTTTTTGCTTTTAGTTTTTTATCATGTATTTATATTAATGTTGTCTACATGGAATTCTCTTCCAGTATGCTGTGGAGTCCCAGCTCCAACTGCATGGGCTGGATGTGGAGGAAAGCATGATCCTGCTGCAGCCACGGCAGGTTGGTGAGGAATCTGTCACTTCTGTTTGCTGCCACCAAGGACAGAATCATATTTCATGTGAAAACAGGCATATATTCTCAAATAATCTAGCGTAGGAGTTGTAATCTCTGTTTATTAAAATCTGGATAAAATTGGTAAATCACAAACAGATGTGTTTCAGCATATATTTTTGACATTAAACCCCATTTTATAATTGCTGATTCAATGGTCAGATTTCCTGGAAAAACAACAACAAAAAAGCTATTTTCTCTATTTTTCCTGTTTCAAAAAAAAAAAAAAAAAAAAAAAAAAAAAAAAAAAAAGGCAGCATCCTGAGTCACCTGCAAAATACAGTAACTGATTGAGAATGCCCAATGTCCTTTGGATGTCCTGAGGTAAGAGGTTGCCATAACACGAGCACCGCTGTGTCTGCATCAGCACGGGCTGAGGGAAAGGTCTGCTCTCGGTGATATGCAATTCAGATTAATTTGAAAGGCTGCCTCGCTTCACTTCTGCAGCATTAAGAACTTTGTCACCTAACTATAAACCGAGGGTGACCTTTTGCTTCTGAAATCTGAGTCATCTTGTGAGTAAAGAGCCCACTCCTGAACGCTTGATAGATTTGCAGAGATTGTGGAGATAATAACAGTCCCTTGCAATTCAACCATCTTGCCCGAGCTTTTTTCAGTAACAAGTCTAATTTAATTCTAGGTTTTCACTGCCTAATTGATCCCTAGGTGGTGGTATGTTTTACAAGATCCCTTGCTAGGAAGACAGGAGGAGGATGGGGCAGTAATTTTCCTATAAAGAATCAAAAATGAGGTTGATTTTTTTTTTTTCCTTGTGGTTGAAATTCTTCTATATTTAATGACCACAGGTTTGGGGATTTTTGTACTTTTGATGATGTGAGACATTGTTTTTGAAATATGAATATGGCAGGTTTATAATAGCTTCCTGTGGGATACCAAGTTTATCAGAAAAGTACTGAGTGAAACTGATAGACAACTTTCAAATCTTGTGGGTGTCACAAATTTCAGACGCCACTTAAAAATCATTAGATATTCTGTCTGCACCAGGAATTTTTGACTGTAAATTAAAACTGTCAGAAATGTTAAAGAGTATGAAGAATGTTAGAGTATGAAGTGAATAGACTTTTTATAACTGGCACCTCCAAGATTCACTTGCTAATGATTTTATTTTTTTTGAGGTTACTTGCTCATAGGCTACTTCATAGCACTATCTTTGTATATCATTACCATGCTAAGGATTTGCTTTTGATCTCCTTATGCAAGCAGCCTGGCTCATGGTAAAATATAGATGATGAAATAAGGAATGACAGTGTCATTACTGCCAGAGTTGATGTAAAATATGTGCTTTAACTTTGTTTTAGGGGGAGGAGACCTTGAGGACTGAAGATATCCTGGCTGTAATTGAGAAGGAAGGGGACTCTATTGCTGTCATTCTGTTCAGTGGGGTGCAGTACTACACAGGACAGTTGTTTGACATCCCTAGAATAACAAAGGCTGGCCAAAAAAAGGTAGGACTGCTCCAGGTGTGTCCTTTTCATACCAATTTTAGATCAGTTTTCTGTGTGAAATATTTTTAATGTCAGTTCTTCTGGTGTTTTTTTTTTT
>WEKY01011742.1:154728-180755 GCA_013390045.1 Picathartes gymnocephalus
GAACAAAACACAGAAATTTGTTGGTATCTGGTAAAATGTAAAGTCTCTCTGTGCCCAGACCCTTTGGGAACTGTGTGCTCCATGAAGAAATAGCCCTGTGGGAGCAATCTCTCAAGCAGATGAGTCTTAAACTATTTGGAAAGGTAATTCATGACTATTAACTTTGACATGGCTTTTCTTGAAGGGTAGAATAGCAAGAGCCTCAGTGCAGAAGAAGGAGGAGCCAATCACAGCTCTCTCTTTGAAAGTTAGTTTGTGTAAGATTTCTGAGCTTTTTTGACAGACTTTCATGATTTTCCTCCTTTCCTGTAGATGTGCTATGGCAGGTTTTGCCCCCCTTGAGCAGGGGGGTGAGCTCCCCATGGAGCCAGCACTGCTCAGGCTCCACTGATGAGTTTTCCAGGGAAGGCACAATGTGGAGCACATCAACATCACGAGTGTGTTTTAGTGATGACTCAGCCTTCAGAGCTTGCAGGCAGTGTGTTCTGTGGACATAGCTGTAAAACTCTTTAACCATCTCAATTGTCTTATGAATCCAGGAGAAAATAGTTTTTAATTAAGGTGTCTTAACAGGGAGTCACCAGATTTTCCATAGTGGCAGCCTTTTACTGGATGCACCTTATCTCATACAAAATTAAATCACTGAAGGGTAAACTTATTTTGCATCACTGAGTTTTTGGCAAACCAGCTAACTCTTTATATTTAATGGTTTAACTCCCTGGAGAGGTTCCTACCTCACATCACACTGTACATCTTCTGTAGCTGTAGGCTTGGCAGAGGAATTTTTCTGGATATCAGGGCATAAGTTATGCTGACGGCAAGCGATGGTAAAGTCCCCCCTGGGAGAGCAGAGCAGGTGTGAGAGATGGTGCAGGGCCCGTGGGATATAAAAAGGGAATGTTCTCACAGAGCAGCACCTGGTGTTAAAACCCGGTGTTAAAAACAGTGCAAAACAAAACCAACTTCTGACACGGACGTGGAAAAGCAGGGTGAAAAGAAATGTGGGGAGTCAGCGCCAGGGGAAGGGGGTTGGTGTAGGAGCTCCAAAAGCAGCACCACGGTGCTTTCCTGGGGTGTCTGCCAGTACCTTGCTGACCACAAAAAAATCACAATTCTACTGTGCTGGAATGTTAGAAAGGGAAGACAGGTTATTAACAGGATGATGCCACCCACTGCTCCACTCTCCCTCTCTCCTGGTGGCAGCAGAGCTTTCGTTCAGCTGCCAACACCTACGTGTCTTCGGTGCTGCTTCCCAGAAAGCTGCTCCGTGATGTGTCTGAAAGGTGTCTGAGAAAGAGAGAGAAATAGTTTTCATCTTTTCCATAAAGATGAACAACCTGGGAGAAACCTATTGCTTTACCACCTCTCCAGAGATGCTCTCTGGACTGTGGGCTGCACATTTGGATATGTGGAAAAGATGCAGTTTCACTGATAGCTTTAAACTGCCCCAAAGTGGTGTTCTGGGAGAGAATAGTCACTCACAGCTTATTACATGGAGTGAAAATGGATTTGATGTTTATAAAATCTGAGGAGATAACCAGGACTTGGTAGAGAAAGATTAAAATTTCTGTAAGGCACTGCAAATAATAATAAGATTAACTCAGGGGTATGGGCTTCCACAGGGATGCACACAAAAACACCACATATTTTACACAGAGACTGTATCATGTTCCTGAAGAGGAGAACAATTTGTGACAGCAATTCAGCACTCCAGAAGGAACAGGTAGATGTCAAAGGCCTGTTTCCATCTGAATGCCTGTTAGAAATGACATAATGTAGATATGAATCTCTTCTTCCATAGATTTTTCAAGAGGGAATAAAAAAAAACCCACCAAATTGAATTTCTAGTGTCTTTGTGGCTTGAGTGTGCAAGATTGAGGTCCAGGTAGATGCATGAACTAAAATATCATTAGCATGCTGAAAAAGCAAAATTAATTCAACCTGAAGAACTGTTTGAGTACCCTTAAGGCTTGAAAAGCATGAGCCAGCCGTGCTTTTATTTCCCTCCTGTCAGATACACTCAGCTCAGTGTCCTTACAGATTCTGCCCCCGGGTTAAGTGATGTTTATATGTTTATACAAACCCTCTATGTAACAAACTGTTACACCACACTTCAACATCTGCGTATGACAAATATTTACTTGAACAGCCACAAAATCGTTGATTCATGAAGAGTTTCTGTTGGTAAGAGGCATTTCTGCTCCCTGCTGCTTGTCTTGGGCTCAGGGCTTCTGGTTATCAAAATGCTCAAAATGTGGGGTCTTCAAAAGCAACTGACTCCTCTCCTCTTTTCCCAGAGCTGGGGTTAGGAGCTGCTGATGGATTAGAGGAAAACAAAAACAATTGCTGAAGCAGAGTCATTAGCATCTATTTATCCATAGGTTTAATTGGACTTACAGACCATAGCTCCTTCAAGGGCTTCTGGACCTGATGAATCCAGCATTGTTTTATAGACAATATATTGTCACAGACAGGCTGGAAGTCCTTTTAAAAGCAGAGAAGATGGAAAAGTCATGTTTGTAGCAAAAATGCAAGGTTCTCCTTCCCAGGGATGAAGGGTGGTGAATGACCTTGTGCTCCTGAACTGAAAATAGGTTGGGGAGAGCTGACAAGCAAACGAGTCAGAAGGGGAAAATACAAGGTGAAAATGTCATGTGAGAAGAAGAGAGAGGAAAAAAAAAAAAATCACTTGTCAGCCAGTATGTCAGAGAGAAAAGTCCTACACAGATGGTCTTAATAATTCTTTTAATGTACAATTGAAATAAAGTCCCGCAGTGTTGTGCCCTATCAGGGCTTGGCTAGAGATTTGAGCTGTGAGCTCTGGAGGCCTGGAAAATGTCCTAGGATTCTTGAGGTCAATCATTTATGAATTAAGTTACTGATTTCCTTTTACATTTTTTAAGCCAATTTCCTAAGTTCTCTGCGTACATTAAGATTCCTCCCAGAGTGAAAGCTCTGCACATAGACAGCTTCATTAAGTCATTAAATATTAAATGAACTAAATTAAGCTTGAAAAATTACCTCAGGCTATTTTTCCATCTAAGGTCTCTCAGATAAATCAAAATTACTACATATTGTGCAAGAGACTCAGGCAGGCTGAGGAGGATGTAACAGTTTTCCTTGTTTCATACTTTCGAGCTTGCTCTAGAGGATGGAGGAGGCTGAGTTGTTTTATTCTTCTACAAGTGAAGAAATGGCTGACTTTTAGGAAACTCTACCTTTCAAATACAATTTTCATTTCATAAGTTATATTGTACTTTTCACTGACTCTGTATCGTTATGTAAAATATTTTAGTCTCTTGAGTCCCAGTAGGAAGAGCTTTAAGATCCTTCATCTTCATTTCTTTCCCTGTCTCGCTTTCTAAATGTCCCAGCTTTGCTGGCATGAAGCTGTCATTTCTCTCCCTCTCTCCAAATGTCATTGTCCATGCTGAGTTGTTACCTGCTGGTTATCAGCAGCTACCCAGACACTTTGCAGAAATGACTTTTAGATGTTAGAATAAAACGGAAGAGGCAGGGGAGAGCACATGTCCTGTCCTTTGCCCGGAGCAGATGGAGAGCTCTGTTTTCCCCCCAGTCTGGGGAAGCGCCGTTCCCACGCAGCCCTGGTTCTGCGTGGCTTGTGCAGGGAGAGCTGCTTCAGTTTGTTTTACTTCTTCCATGCAATCTGTGTGGCTAAACATTTGCTGTTTGTGTGACTCAAGTGCCAGACACCTCCCTGGGAAAGCAAACCAGCACAACCCATCTTGCAGATGACGGCTCGAACAAACTGGTGCGAGTGGGCGTTTCTGAGACGCTGCGGGAACCCTGCCAGCACTGAACCCGAATTTCCAGGCTGGGCCTCAAGTTAAACAGTGCCCAGTGGGATTTGCCAATCGATTTTGGAGTGGTGGAGAGCTGCTGAAGGAGTTCTGGAGGATGATCTATGTGTGCAATGACCTTCCTTTTTGTGGCTCTGAGCCTACTGTGGGTTCAAGCTGATTTACTGCAGCCGCTGCCAGTGCCCAAGAAAGTTTGGCCATGTCAAGGTCTCACGTGGAGGTGTGGTTATGGAACCTCATTACTCTGATACCATCCAACCTGCCATGGTACCAGGGTGTCTCTTCCTACCACCTATCTACTGTATTTCCATAATTTGACGCTGTGGTTGAATGTACTTTTTTATAGAGTTTACAATGTACTGACAGGGAAAGGACAACTGGTTTTGGCACGTGATTTATAGAATTAAATTTCTTATGTGCCTTTTCTTTATGAACAATTTCCATTTTTTAAAGATTTCTTTCAACTTTATTAGTGTACAGCCAGACACACACATTCTGCAAGACTCTCATCCTATCACATTATTCCTGGTTTCCACTGAAACCAGTGAATCTGTCATAGAATTTCATCCAAAAGTTTGTGTGGGAATCATGTACCTGTTAAGGTTTAAGTCCAGTCAACTGGAGTTTTGAAGTTAATGCCTTAAAACCCTATGAGAACCTCCTCATTCACTGGCAATTTGCTTTAGTTTGCTGCAGCTTATTTCTCTGATCCAAAGCCATTTTATCCCTGAATGAGAGCGTTCCCATGGGAATTCGGTGTGCCCCAGCCTCTCTGCATTGCCTTCACCATTGCAGTTGATTTGTCTTCGCTCAGCCCGGTGTGTCCCTGTGAAATCCAGCCACCACGGCAATTTATTGGGACTCTGATTCCATCGTTTAGATCATGCAAATGCTATGGCGGTGAGTTTTCTTCCCATCGCTTTGGAGCAACTTCTCAAGCTGATAACTTCACAAACGTCTCCATTAGAATTAACGCGTCACATCTTCTTAAAATGCTGCTCCGTACAAATTGTTATCTAGTTTATACAGAAGATTAAATATACCAAAGTACTGCTTAAATAATTTAGCTAAGACTCCCTCCATGCAAGAAACAGCAGGAGATTCTGAAAAAAACCCCTTTGTTTTATTATTGGACGTTGATTTTTCTGAAGCCTGTGCTCTCACTCTTATTCCTACTCTGCTGGTTGCAAGCAAGCCGTTTATGTTTTAAAAGCAAAATGCAAAATAGCACTTAATTTGTAGTCCAGGCACAAAATGCAGTTTTATTTCTCTGCTCTTAAATAGCAAAGCTTGGAGGAACCTTTTGTTTAAAAATGCTGCCATCCAGTGGTTATTTAATGTATAAAACTCTTAGATCTAGAAATCTCTCATCCTTAGATGTTGTTTTTTTTCCCCTCTTTTTCCCATTGTCCTGTGTAAATTGTGGTTATGGCAAATACAAGACTTTTCACTGAGAAATGCCAGAATCCTTCTTTTTAAGAACAAGTATAAAAGTTCCTAAAGATCAAGGCATTGCATAAGCTGCTACCTCATCTATTTGGATTCCCAAAGAGCAAGGTCCTCCTCATTTAAATACCAGGGACACCTTGAGCATGAATATATATTGGAATGTAATTTTTCGTGGGTAACTGACATAGTTATGTCTGTTATTGCTTTGTCTCTGCCTGGGGTTTGTTGTGCCATACAAGTGTTTGTATTTACACATTTGTTCTCCAATGTACTTTGTTCAAGTGATTCCACTTCACTGCACAATCAAACCTTAGCAATCTAAACCCTATCCAAGCATCCTTGAAGAGAAAGCACAGAACAATTGACAATTTCTATGTGTACCTATGGCAAAGAATACTTGTTTCTAGTAATGGCTCAGAACAGATGGGACTTGACTGATTCATCATAGAAGGATTTGGGTTGGAAGGGACTTAAAGGTTCAGCTTGTTCCAACCCCCTTGCCAAGGGCAGGGACACCTTCCACTATCCCAGGTTGCTCCAAGCCCTGTCCAGCCTGGCCTTGGACACTTCCAGGGATGAGGTATCCACACTTTCCCTGAGTAACCTGTTCCAGTGTCTCACCACCCTCACAGAAAAGAATCTCTTCCTAACATCTAACCTAAATCTCTCCTCTTTCAGATTAAATCCATTCCCACTTATCCTATCACTCTCTGCCTCTGTAAAAAGTCTCTAGGTACCCTGCATATAGAGGGAGAAAGTTAAGCTCTGAAGGTGTTCTTTTCAAAATAAATTCAGTGATGATTATCTTAATAAGTAACCTAATAATCATTCTTTCCTGCAGGGATGCCTTGTTGGATTTGACCTGGCTCATGCTGTTGGGAACGTGGAGCTTCATTTGCATGACTGGGGAGTAGATTTTGCCTGCTGGTGCTCCTACAAGGTAAAACAGATTCATTGTTGGGGACTGTTTTCCATAATGTCACTTATCCCATGGGTCAGCAAACAGGTCAGGTGAATAAGAACTGCACCTGAACCAGTGAGCAAGACTTGGCTGAATCTTGAATAGGCCACAGCAAAGAGGTGGATGCTGACTTTAAAAGTGCCTTTGTTATGAGTGGTTCCAAAAAACAATAGTGGCAATGGCCTACAAGGTCTTGTAGATGTGAGATGGATGCTGGTGGTGGTTAAACATCTGCCCTGTGGGCAGGGCATCAGGGGCTCTTTTATTTCTCACACCAAGAAGCTCCCGCATCTATAATATTTTATGAAGTGGTCCCTAAATAAGAGAATACTCTTGTCTAAACTTTAATAATTTCAGATCACAGAGCAAAGTATCTTTAGTTCCTTTGACTCTTAGTGAGATTAAGACTCAACAGACATAGTCAGATGAATTGTTTGATGACTTTGCTATACGTATTATGATACGGAGCTCTTTCAGATGTACTTCAGTTTTCTGGCCTGTTAGACTTCAAATACTGTACTTAAGCCAAGAAAGATACTTTTAAAACTAATCGGAAAAAATATATCTGCTTTTACCTCCCTCAGCACTTTGTGACAAATGCTAAGATCTCCATCTAGAAACCACTAGAAATGCTAAAATTGGTTTGTTTTATAGATCAGGGTGAGGGAAGGAAAGTGATACCTTGCAGATAATGAGTACGACATGTACATGTTGATTTATTCTTTGCAGTATTTAAATTCTGGAGCAGGAGGCCTCGCTGGTGCCTACATTCATGAAAAGCATTCCAGGAGTATTAAACCAGCGTAAGTATTTTTCTAATAATAAATTCCCAAATAAAAGGTGCTGTGAAGTTTAAATGGGAAAGAATCTTGCATATATTTATAGAAACAGAGGAAAATTCCTGTTTCAAGAAAAACTCATTTAGTAGTATTTGTTACTGATTTATTGCTTAAATGTAAAGGGTAGTAAACATTTAGACAATTTGGTTATCTGACTTTGTTACTTCAGATGGGTTCTTTTACACTAACTTTAGTAAATTTTGAGATTGTTAATGCACATGGTCACATCTAAAATGCATTTCCTCCTTTAAGTCTGCTATCAGTTCTTACTCAATAGAATCATAAAATACAGTGTTGATAATATTAAAAACAAGCATCCTAAATCATGTCTATGAGGATGTTTAATGTAAAAAGAATATTTAACATCTTCCTTTAAAAATGGATTTTAAATAATCATTGAAGTCTTTGGTTGGTGAACAAAATCAAAGACAGTTCCAACTCTGTGCCTAATAGCTTTTTAGTAGTGGCATGTCTTCATTAAAATTATATCCACTGGTAAAGCTAGGAAGTATTACATGGAGATCTGTTCTGAAAGACTCTATAATCCATGGAAAGCTGAGCTATCAGCTGAAGTTAGCTGCATTAACAAAAAATACCTGTGATTTAAGCCATTTTATGGCTATACTCTATCTATGAGTATTAAGAGCAGTGGGATAAATACTTTCAATGCACTGACAAATGTAAACATTTCTGGCTGTAATGCTTGGAGAAATTGCTGGCACTTCCTTTTATTTTAGCTTGAAGAAGGCAAACTAAATCAGGTTTCAGAGACAAATAATATTATAATAAGCAGCTTTGCTGCACTGTGTGCTGGTTTCAGGCTGTCTAGACTCCCAGGAGATAACAAAATAACACTGATAAGTTCTTCTCAGTCACCCATAACAGAAAACTCATTAGGATGACATATGACCTGTAGTGAGCTGATTCAATACTTATATGTGAACACTGGCAAAATATTCCGGATATCTGGATATTTATTTTTCTGGAAAGGTTTTTTCCTGCTCCCCTGTTAGGCAGGTGCAGGCATTGTCCCCATGGCCACACCTGCTTGTGTGGCTCCCATGGATCCTGGTTGTGGGGAACTGGGAAGATGCTGAACAGTGGAAAAAATGTGAAAAATTACAGAATACCTATAGGTGGAATGAATAAAATATCAAGGACTTAGAGCCTTTTTTCCTCCTTGATGACATATTGGAACTTTTTTGAGTACTAGCTTGGTTTTGTAGGTAAGAGTTTAGATGAGTTTTTCCTGAACCAACTCCTTCATACATAGTCATTAATTTGTGTACTGAATCTGGATACTGAATACCTTAAATGCAATTACCTGTATGGAATAGGATTTTCCAGCCTGGGGACCAATCAAGAATATAATTCCAAACTTCCTGCATTGACCCTCTGCATTATTTAATCATCGTTATTTTATATTTCCCGAGATTTGATCAAATTGTTTGTACTTCCTATGCCCCGTTTGCATGACTTTTCTTTCTTTCCTACATCAACCAGCCATTTCAGGTCTCCAAATAAGGCACTGAGACAAAGGAGAATTTGTCTATGTCAAAGTATTCAATTGTATAGCTGATTTAAATGCAGAGCAATTTGCTGTATGTTGTACAATCAAATAGAGTGGAATTTAACTGCTCGGAAAGCTGCAGGCTTTGGGCTGTAGCTGCAGGATCTCGGGCTGTCATCTGAATCAAGGATGACACCCAGTGGCCACACAACTTCCGTCAAGAACAGAGGCACCAAGCACTCGTTTCTTTGCACCTCAGCCCAAGCAGGGAATTAAATTCCAATCCAGCTGACACTCTTTTGTCGTTTGAACTGCCTGAAATACTGTTCGAACTCATGGCCAATAATAAGTGAGTCACATTTTACCCACCCATATAAATTTCTCTAATTTGTCTCATCCTTCATATTTCCTGCAAGTTATCGACTAGGTAGTTATTTTTATATGGAAATAATCTATTGTGTCTTAATAGGAAAATGTATGTTCTGTCTGTAATTCAGAGAGGCAGAACGTTTGCCTTTTACTGTCTGAGGCTGGGACAAAAAGGACTTATTAAAAATAAAACAGCTTGGTAGAAAATTTCATTTTTAAACTCCCCCAAGCCCAGCTAATGCACATCACCAAAGGAATTCTTTTTTTTTTTTGGTTTAACTTCCCTTAATTTTGTGAGTATGCTTTGTCTTATGCCCAGTTTAAGAAACTGGGTTCCTCTCCATCTGCTCTCTCCAACAACAAAACTTTTATTTGTTGCTTTCTTTTAAAATGCAACTTGAGAAAGAGCTGTTAAAGTATTTAAGGTATTTAATAGCCTTACCATCAATACGTGAGGCCACGCCAGAGCTGCTTTCTGCTTTGGGGCTGCCTCACTTCAAACCTCCACAACCCAAACTCGGTGTAAAACAATAATACCGTGGCCTGTCCCAGCAGACAAAAGGCAAACCAATCCCACTCTTCTTCTTCACGGGAGTGCAAGCTTCCTACAAGAGTTATAAATCTGATAATTCAATATCTTGAGAAAGGATTCATGCCTGAGGGCAGGGCTTGATCTTTAGGTCAGATGGAGGCTGAGTGGGATACAGTCTCCTATGTCCCCTTCTTGCACTGTGTCATTGCAAACACCATCCTGCAGTCCTGCAAACACCTTGGCTTAGCTTGGGGTGGTTCTCTAACTCACTGCAGGGGCCATGGGTCCAAAAGTGGCGTGTTGTTACCAGCCCAGTTAACACCTCTGCCCAAGCATGTGCGGTAGTCCTTTGCTAGTCCCCATCTTTCTCCTGGGAGCAGTAAAACTGAATCAATCTGACATCTATGGGTCTGATCTATCCCCATTCCCCCATGATCTCACCTCCTCTGAAGGCTCTCTTAATACTCAAATAGCTTTTTTAATACCTGCTCTATATATCACAATGCAATGTATTCCTGGTTAATTGTGTGAGAGTGATTTCTTTATGGGAAGGTTTCAAATAAAAAAAAAGGGCCTGGAGAGAGCAGAGCTATGAAATACTACTGAAACCATCGGGTCAATGCAGGCTGAGCCTGTGCCACCAGGTTTCCATGTAAGTGTTGCAGAGGGAAGGTTTCCAAGACACAGAGAGAGCACTGAAGTGACCTACTAATACTGAAATTTTTCTTGTCTAGCTGTTTGGGCTCCAGAAAAATTCCCATTTTAATTTTTGAATTTTTTTTCTCCCTCCCTAATCCTCTATTTATAAAAAAAAGGATAACTTGAATTACCAAGGAATTTAGGTGTAATGAAATGTGAATGTTTGTGAGCACCTGGTGGAGAAGATGCTGGAGTCAGGTGTTCTAGCAGGGTGCTTGCAGCTGTAGATGGGCAGTAGGCTCAGCTCTGCTGTCAGATGGCAAAAGGGACAGGAGGAAACAAATTTGCAGAGCCCTGAGACAGTAAACTAAGTAAAAGTAAGGCACAATTTAAACAGATGAAAGGGAAATAAATGTATGTAAAGCAGTCAGGAAAATAATAGATAAACCCTGGCAGAGGATTAAATGAAAACTGTACAGTGTTTAAAATGAAGGGATTTATCAAGACTTTAGCCCACACTAGCAGCAGGTAGTGTTTAAAAGTGAAAAGTTTCTGTGATGTGAAGGAATACTGCATGTGCAGGAAGCAGCTGATGTCCAAAGAAAGTGTTGGCTTTTTCTACAGAATAAAAAAAAAAAGTTTAAAAGAACAAGAAGCAAAAAGGCAACAATTTCATATTAGCTTTGAGGAACAGAAGGCATCTTCAGCCAATTTCTTCACAGACAGAGGTGAGACATCAGCTCTTTTTCTTAGACTGCTTCCCCTTTTAGTATTTTGATGCCGATGAAAATGCCAGAGCACGAATAGCTTCCTGCTAGTTCTTTATAGAGACCTGCAGGGCTTTTTAGGTATGTGAGCTTTAACCCTGGCATCAGATAAACAGAAATATGCTACTCCAGCTCCTTGTACTTTCCCCTCCCCATTTTTCCCAGGTGCCCTGGATCCCCATCCTGCTCTGGTGCGAACCTGCTCTCTTCAGTAACTGTTTTGCAGATTACTCTACACCTTCTAGGACTGGTAGATCCCTCTGAGTTTTTCTTTGTTAATTTTCTTGATTTATGAGGAGCTATCACATTAGTCTTTTTTTTGAATTAGAGTCACAAAATCCCCAAAATAAAGAGCTGAATCTTCTGTAAAACTGCTGATAATAATGTAACTTTGGAGGAACATGAGTTGGAAGCAAAGGACAGTCATAAAAGGGTTTGGAAGGTTGTTTTATATCTACTGTACTGGAAAGAACTAACGCTGCTCTTGTTTAGAGTGCTTCTAGGAATTTTGGGATTACAGAATGGTTTTGGTTGGGAGGGACCTCAAAGCCCATCTCATTCCACCCCCTGCCGTGGGGGACACCTTCCACTATCCCAGGTTGCTCCAAACCCCGTCCAGCCTGGCCTTGGACACTTCCAGGGATCCAGGGGCAGCCACAGCTTCTCTGGGCACCCTGTGCCAGGGCCTGCCCACCCTCTCAGGGAACAATTTCTTTACTCAGACTGAGTCTTCTACTTAGATTTTACTCAGAGTGTAAACCAAGATGGTCCATTTCTCACTGACCCCTTGGAATTTGTCCCTTCTGAGTATCTCAGCACTACTGAAAGCTTTATCAGAACAGAGCACCTTGTCCTGGTCAAGGAGAGGGTCTGGAGGAGCAACGTAGAGTCTTGTAGGGAAGCAGTGCTGAGTGCAGCCAGGTGGGAGAGTCAGTGGTGACAGATGGCAGTGAACAAGCTGCTGGTTCCAGAAGGGCTCTCACTGCTCCTGCTGGACTCAGACTGTGGGCTAATGTAAATAAACTACCCGTGCACTGTCCCCGGAGTGCAGGAAGTATCCTGTGCTAAGGTAGAAATGAACTGTTGCTTTGCCAAGGAGATGAGAGCAATTTAGCTCCTTGAGCTAATTTAAAATCCAAAAGTTAAAACCTCCCTTGGGAAGAGACTGTTTAGGAATAAAGCTATCGGCTAATTAGGCTTAATTGCATTGTCTTGGGACAAGTGATTTATTAGGCCAATCTAGAGCCATGATGGGCCTGCAGGGGTGTGTTCTCGGATTCACCAACTGCATGGCAAATAGCCAAGAGCATTTTTTAACTTCGAAGTGAATCTCTGGGAGAAAAAAACGAGAGAGGTTAATGTGCACTCACATCATCTATTCCCATTCTTATTTCTTCGTCTCCTTTTATGTGGCTCCCATGATTGTCTTCTTGTTCTTTGTCTAGCATTTTCTCTCCCTCTTCCTTCAAATCCTTTCTTGTAATTAAGCTGTATCTTCAAGCAATCTTGCCTCTTTTCTCATTGTAGATAACTTTCTTGTTCTTTCCTCCCTGAAAGTCCCTCCCTTTGTTTTGTCATCTTTGCCCTGGTTGGATTTTAAGGTGATTGTAAAGGAGCTGCGTAAACTCTGCATCACCGATGGGATAGTTGGGGTGAGCGTGGAAGAAATGTGCTGTTCTCACTCCCTGAGTGCACTCCCATGCATTTCCCCTCCTGGATCACACTGGTTGGACATTGTGTGCTGTGCCGTGGTCCTGTCCCACTCCCAGCCTCGGGAATGAGAGGGAGGTGGCTCTGTTCCTTGCAGATTTTCCTTCCCATCTGCTGCCTCAAGCTTTCTCATCGGATGGTGTAAGTCACAACTGCTGGAGCACATGAAAGGAACCAGCAGGCTTAGCCTGATGGAAAGGTGAATGTAGCCTGGGGGCAACTCTTGCATCCTGTTAACTAGCAAGGAAGGGATCCTGGGGCTCTCCTTGGAGTCTGGGTGGTTGCTGTGATTTTCCCCTGCACTTCAAAGGCCGTGTGTTGTTATCTGCCTGCTCTCTGTGCCTCAGTTCTCCACTTGCAGGCAGGTAGTTTTGAAAGCACTTTGCAGTGTCTTGATTTTTCCCAGTAAGACAGAGCAGCAAGCTTCCTTCCTGCTGAATGACTTTCCAGAAATGCAACACTCACACTGGTGTCATACACCTCTCAGAAAATGGAAAGAAAGCCTTCTTTGCCTGCTTTTTTAATGAGTCACATAAAGAGGAGTCATTTCTCCTCTTATTCCTATCGATTCATCTGTGCTTCTGTAGCCACTTCGTAGAACCTTTCTATCTTAGGGAGGACAGAGTTTATTTTTAACAAAAAAAAAAAAAAACAACTCAACTAAATCTTCTGCTGTTTCCACGAAGAGCTCGCTTATCTCTGTGCAGAAATGTGCTGGAACTAATGCAATTTTGCATCTGGGATTTCCTACTAGATGTTAACTCACTTTCAGTATTTGAAAATTTTTCACTTCTTCTATTTCAGAAATTTTTGGAACTTTCTATGAAGCTTTCCTTCTAAGATTCTAAGTCAAACCTATAGTCTACACATGCCCTTTAAAAAATGAGATTTGCTCATGCTTTTGTATTGGTTCATTAGACCACCGTGGGGAAGTGTGTCTAATTTCTCCTTATAGAATGTGCTTTGAGGTCATGGTATGGCTTGAAATTGCTCTAAGCTGAAAGAACCAGCAAGACCCTTTATGCTTTTGTGCCATTAACAGTCACCAGTTTTCTCCCCATTTATGTGCCCTGGAGACTGTTCCTGTAATTGTCAGGCATGGGTTCAGATGGGGTTTTGTGCCTGGGATGTTTCCCAGAGCTATTGGTGTCCCTGACCTGGCTGAGCACCTCTCTGGCTTTAGCTGCAGCTCTGGGGTCACACATAGAGCTCATACTGTGATTCATGTCCCAGCCAGCACCTGATTCAAACCATAAGCATTTTCAAAGGTCATTGCTCAGGTTAAGGAAATAATTCAGTCTTGTTACTTTTTGCTAAGTTGTCATTCTGGGGTTGTGCATTGGGGGGATTATGAAAGGGCTTTCTTTTTTTTTTTTTTTTTTGCTTGGTTTACCACTTGTGCCTATTTGTTTCCACGTGTTCGTTGGGGTTTCTAGTCCTCATACTCCCTCTTTCTCCTGGCTGAACCTCCTTTCCAGCACTCAACCAGATGAAGTCTCAGAAGGTCAGAAACCTTCATAATTTCTTTTTCTTTTGTCTCCCTTAATCAAGTGTATTTTATCTTAAAGTCCAGCAAAAGACATCCACAGCCTGCTGTCTCTTATTTCTTACCCATCTCCACAGGTCTTTCAATCAGGAGCTTCCCAGAGGCCTTCCTGACATATGTTGTCTATTCTTGCCCACTTGCTGTAAGCCATCCTTCCTCTCACCTTCCATTTGTGAAATACTTACTTTCACACCTCTTTGTCACTGCTGGTAAATTTTTACTGTCACGGTGACTGCTCCTCATTTTTCACCAGAGGAATATTCAGCTGCCTCTTGCTGCCTTCCACTGTGTGGAAACTGCAGGGCAGCTCCAGCCATAGAGAGCTCACTCAAGTGTCTGAGGAGTGGTTTCCAGAGAGGTGCTGGGAGAAACACAAAATCTTCCCTGTCCTTTTCCTTTCCCTAATTTCTCAGTCAGCTTGACACCAATTCGCTGATCTAATCACACCAGTGCAACTGTTTTGGGAAAATGTTGGATTCTTTTTGTCCCATGCCATGAAAAACAGCTGCTCAACTTGAAGAATTATTTATTATTTTCTTTAGCTGTGTACAGATTATTGGGGAAAAATGGAATAGTTTCCTACTGTAATCTCGTTTTTCAGCATCCCTCTGTTTTCTCTGACAGCTTTCTGAGATGACTTTCTGGCAACCCTTTGTGAGTTAGTGCAGGAAGATTTTGTCAGTGCGTGTTGAAGGTCAGAGTTGCAGGTACAGTTATTTTCTGACAGGAGAATAAGTCCATATAAATGTCCTTATTTGATGCTTCTCACCTGCTTCTGCAGTGAGAAGAGCCTGGGGCTGCTGGAACCGGTGCTGGACCTCATGTCAAATGTGACATACTTCCATTGGACCTCGTGTCAAATCTATTTTAGACCCCAAAAAGCTGTTAATGTACTACTGAAAATTTGGGCAACTGCAGCCCTATAAAGAAAGGTCCCTAGGTTACATTTCTCTTGTTTTCTAGCGGTGGATGACATTTAATCTTTTTGAGGAGAAACTCTTTCATACAACTCTGAAAAATGCCCATTTCTGTTCCCTCTTAATTATTTCATATCTTAGACTTCAGCTGAAAAGACTCCATTTGAGTTTTCCTCCTTGAGTATCACTTAGTAAATGTTTTGTAACACAGCTACTGGGTTCTGTGGCAAATTTGCTGGCACTTGAAACTCTGAATTCAGTTAGTTCTAGCCACTGTCATAAAAAAAGTGAAAATCTCATCTAATGTGGGTTGTTTCTTGTTTCAGGGAAAGAGCAGAGGTGATAACTTACATTTTAGCTAATAAGGTTCCTGGTATGATAAAGGTCTTGCATTAATATTGTGATTACTCTATTGAAAAACAGCAAAGATCCAAGGAAGCACAACTTCCCAGATCTTAAAAATTTTATATTATAGTTCAGTCAGATACATTTATTATTTAGAAATCTATCTAGATATCCTCCCCTGAAAGATTTATTCAAGGGATTGCAGAGACTGTAGAGTTCAGTAAACGCATCATAGTGATCAAAACTATCCAAGTCTCCTTTAAGTCAGAATTCACATTGAAAAGTAGCTCTAGGAGGGATTGTTGCTTTCACTTGTTTAATTTAATCTATTTGAAACAGCCTATAAAAAAATTTACTTAATTCTTAAAGAATGTAACATTTTTTATCACCATAAAATAATTGAGAGCTATTCAGTACTTTATAAAAATCACTGAGAACTTTATTAATATCTCTATGAGTAAATTGGCTCCCTGCTTGATTTTTAATTTCTGGTGTTAGGCAGAATATTCAATTTCCCCTTACTAAATGTGTGAACATACTGTTGGCTGTATTCCCCCTTTTCATATATCTGATATTTGGCCAGTGAAAGTGTTATATGAGCACTTTGTGATAATAGTTGTTCGTAAGCTGATTTAACAGTTTTTAATTCAACTTCATTAGCCTTAGGGGGTTTGTTTTTTGTGAAATCTTCTCCTGGGATTTAATTTAGGCTCCCATTTTGTCTGCTGTTGGATCATACTTTCCTTTTGCCTGATCGTGGCGAATGAAATTATCGTCCCTTATATCCAGCGCCTCAGAGGTTTGGTGGAGAGCCCTGCGAGGCTCCAGAGGGCCCTGATTGGATTGGCAGCATTGCAGCCATTCCTCTTCCTCGTGCCCTGGCCACAGCAACTTGTTTCCTGCTGCAAAAGTGAACTCAATCTCCTTTTGTTTTGACCTGGAGGGGTGATATGTATGGACGTGTTGAAATTGGTGTATTCCCACTTGTGTCGAGCCTAAAAGACTAACAAGGTAAAAATCAATCCAGGAAGAGTGTGTGCAGCCTCTGTCTTCAAGTACCCAGGAGCTGTAAATCACCTTGTACTCCACTGACCAAACAGCCCAGGTTTTTCACCCAAGAGCCCCTGTAATTGTGGCAACAGTTTTGTTAAATCACCCACCTCGAAGAGTAGCGAAGCTCCGGGAGCTGAGAGCTTGGAGCTCACCCTTGGAAAGAGGGTGATTACTCCAATCTGGAAGTTTCTTAATCCCATCCATTGCAGTTGCATAGTTAAGTGTCATTGTTTAAATTATGAGACTGTTTTTCAGGATTTGGGTCTTTGCTGTTAAAACTTGCTGCTAGGCAGAAAGTGAATTTAGCTATTTTTTAACCAAGACAAGCCTCAAAATAGAGGAGAAAAATTGTCTCCCTTTAGATGGTACTGAAAGCGCAAGCCTCTTAACAGAAGAAAAATGTCATGCTATTAGCCTCTAATACAATCACATTACTTTGGTCCTTTGACAAAGTAAAGCCTCATTGATATTAAATATGAAAAGTTACTACTTTCACAGTAGCAACTTTTCATAAGGAGTTTTGATTTTTTCCACTGAGTTCTAAGAGACTGGGCCATTAATAATGTATGGCGCCGCTCACAAGTCACATATGCTTAATAATTAGGAAACATTTGTAATGAGTTGAAAAGGGTAAGGAAAGCAGCAGAGTGTGTGCAAGTCCTAAACTACAGAAGTCTGAGGCTAATAATTACCTGGGCTTCAAAAGCTTTTCAAATCCTCACAACAGATCCTACTTAAAATTAACAGGCACTGCACAGAAGAGAATAATGAAACAAGTCCAAGCTTACCATTTGGGATAAAGGATAGCTAAAAAGATATAAGGGAGGGGGGAAAAAAAAGGGCTTTAAATATAGCTTCTGGCAATCTTGGCAAGGTTTTCTGAAGGAGACTGTGAGAGTTAGGTTAGAAATATTGCTAAAGTCTAGCAGTGGTGGCTGCTGTAACTCCCCTAATCCCCTGTGCAAATCCTAGCCCTTATAGATATATACTGTGGGACTACTCCACAACTGACAGCTTTCAGTATGGGAAGAATTCCACCTACACAAGGGGGTTAAAATCATTGAATTCTTGGTTTCAGTGATGAAACCGGGAGTTACTTTTCCATTTTTCTTTGTTTTGATTAAACAGACCGCTCATCATTTCAAACATCATTTGAAATGCCTTTTCTCCCTTCCAATGAGCTGTCAGCAGCAGAACCCTGGGTCAGAGCAGGACCTTGCTGGGGTGCTCAGTATGGAGAGGGTGGAGTGGAGTGGAATAACATTGTCCATCCACTTGGGCTTGTTTTGTTTCATCATAGCTGTAAAATACCATGTGGAATTAAGCAATAGAAATACTGTTTCTTTAGAAAGAATTTTTTTTAAATTTGTCTTTTTTTTTTTTTTTTTACCTTATTAGAAATGCTAGCTAAGTGATTTAGATCAAGAAAAGTGTTAGATTCTGAAATGAATAGAAACCTAATCCTGGCAACAACTTTTAAGACCAAGGTGATATTTAGGGAAAGGTTGACAGGAGGGGGAAAACAAAAAAGTGACATCAGTTTTACCTCCACATGCCCTTTCCTTATCTTCATATCAAAAATTCCTGTATAAGATGCTCCAAATAAATCTTTTTCTTCATCCTTACATGGTCCTCATTGTTAAATATGCGAGTACATCTTACTAAATATATTCTCATCTCTCACTAGAGCGTTAGGGCAGTCCTGAGCAGAGCTCCTATAGATGAGGGCTTGAGGCATGGAGAGACCAAATGACTCATCAAGGATCAGACAAGTCTGTGATAGCAAAGAAAATTGATACTCCTTCTCAAACTCCAGCCAGGGAGCCAAAAATATGCCATGTAAAGCAACGAGCAAGTTTTTGTGTTTTCTTAGTTGCTGTGTGTATGTGTCATTCTATTTATTCTGAATTTTGGCATTGAATCCGAAGAAACACAATCGTGCTCATGTGCTTGCAATAAAATTAATGCCATAGAAATTAAATTAAAACATATAAAATGCAATTAGAAAGCTGCAATAAAATTAATGCAGAGTAGAATGCAAAGAGTTGAGCCCAGCTGTTGGGCCTGGGGACCAGGTCTGTGCTCAGAGGTTGTGGAGAGCTGTTTGTCGATCTGGGTGAGACTAGGGTAGATTTGAGGGGGTGAGAGAACTGTTCCTGTGAGTTTGGTCTCTGGGATTGACCTTTGAATGAGTGCAGCAGCATTAAGAGATGCTCCTGCTGAAGACCAGAGTCGTGGGTACTTTTTCTATCTGTATTTCTTTACATGGAGCCCAGGAAACTGGAGGAATGTACCTTAAAACATGGAATTAAACTTTCAGTTGACCTGCAGATCCATAAATGGAGATAAGGCACGTTTAGAAATGTTTTAGAAATGTTTTTGGGTTTGAGGAGCTGATTGTTGATTGTACAATCTGTTGCTTTGGATATTTTTTTCTTTTTTTTTTTTAATCTGGCATTTGAAATATGAAAACTGGACTTTGGGTGTGGCACCACTACATTCTCCTAGGCAGAAGAATGATGATTAAACATGGTCAGACGTGGATTGTTCCTAGCTCCAGGCTGGTTCCCTCCTCCAGGGTTTCCGTGTTCTTTTGTAGTTTAATTTCCAAGACCTCACGGGTGTTTTTGTCACACATTTCCTGCTAAGAGAGTGATATTTGAGTCACAATTAACCTCTATCCTCTAAACTTGTGTCACACTGCTCTTGTGCCCCTTGGTTGCCTCTCTTAGGTTTTCAGGGAGTCCTGAGACATGGATGTGCTCTTCAACCAGCCAGCTGGGCCATGGACATAAAGGACTGCAAGAACCTGAACTTAATGATTATTTTTGGCCCTTTCATTCTTTTCCCTGCACGAGGCTGCCTTTCCAGACAAGGCATGAGATCTGCCTAGCTCTGTGTAATGAACTTTGGGAGCAGTGACAAACCTCATTAACTCCTCAAAGCTGGTTCCTTCTCACGGCTGGAGCAGTAGCATGAAGAAATCAAACAAATCTTTGCCAACACCTGGATGCTTTTGCAAAATTAAAGCAATGTATGAATGAAGAGCTTAGCTGCCACCCAGCAGTTACATCAGCTGCTTTGTGGACACAGCCTGGCCCCCGACTGCTTGTTTAAGATTTGGCTTAATCCACCCTTGCGTGAACATGACATGCTTTGCTGGTATATGCTCCTAATATAATCTAAATAATGACTCTGAAATTTCCAGCTCGTTTTGTGACACGATAAGAGAGAGGAGACAAACTGCTCTGTGCCCAGGGAAGCTGGAAGATGTAAAATCAAGAATTACAAATTTCACACGGTAAAATTCCTGTAGCTTTTCAACTTGCCTTCTCCTGGATGTGAAATGATTATCTCACACAATATAATGACAGGATACTTCCAGCACATTGCCCTGGACTGCAAAAGCTGGGCCACATTAATGATATTTCCCTGTTTTCTGTACCACTACTCAAGAGTTTCTGTCCCTCTTTCTTGCTATGAAGGGAAATGAGACCCATGTTGCTCCAGGCTGTAAATTATAAATGAGTAGCATGATCATCTATAACGCCGAAGCAAAGGTCAAAAGAATTTTTTTTTTATTTCTGCTGTGTTCTTTAACTGGATCTTCTTTGATGTTTACACTGCAAATACATCATGATTATTATATCCTGCACTCCTGCATCATTAATGTAACTACACACGAGATGACTCAAGATATGAACAACCAGTGCTTTAGTCTAATGCAGGCAGATATGAAGGAGGGAAATTAGCTAAATAAAAATGCTTATTGATGGGATTGTTCCCTAGTGTAAATGTCCTTAAAGAGAGAGTATGACTAAACAAGAGGATGCTGTTCCTTTCTGCAGTCATTTTCCAGCCCAGCAAACCTTTGTTCATTGATTTGTAAAACAAGAGAACATTTTGGAGTAAAAAAAAATAGGAATTTGAAAACCTTTCAGCAATATTTCATTATATTCTTACTTGCTTCATGAAACCGAGCTAGTAACAGTTTGCTTTAAATTTTATGTGGCACATGTGAAAATTCCGTGCAAAGACTGGAAGCTGCAGAATTCCCTGAGAAAGTCTCAGACTGTGAGGACATAGACAAGGTTGGATGGGTCCTTCAGCAACCTGGTCCAGGAAAAGCTGTCCCTGCCCATGGTTTGGGTTGGAAAGAGATGCTCTTTTAGGCTCTTTCCAACCCAAACCATTCTTTGATGGCAATGGTTTTATTTGAGGCATAGAATGGAAAAATCTATTTTAAAAGTTATTTTCTAATGGAAGTGGGCTTGCAAGAACATGCTTACCTTGCAGAAGGAGACACAGCTATTTTGGCACTAATTTACTCTCATTTTTGTCATGATTTTTCAATGGATTTCAAATATGCTTTTGCTCCAGGATGGAGAGATGTTCTCTGTGGAGGTGTTCCAGGAGCATCTCTGCAGAGCAGCCTTGGGAGGCTGCTGGGGATACCTGGGACTGGCAGCAGGATGCTGCGACCACAAGCTATCCAACACTGAGATAACAATTTTGATTAGTGATGTGTTAAAGCAAGGGCTTAGTTTGGATAAATTTGCATTTTTAAATTTATAGTGGAACATTTGCTAAATGAGACCTTTCTCTCCTTAGACACTGATTTTTAACACACTTCCAACAATGGGTTTTATCTGCCACGGAAAGCAAGTAACTTGACAGTCCCATTGGTAACATGTTTAAGGTGTTTTTAATCACAAGCACATCATATATGGCTTTTCAGAGCCTTCCACTTTACATATTTTGTCAAAAGTTATGGGTCAGAATTCAGAATCCATTTAGATCTTGGTGCCTTTGTTTTTGAAGCAGGAACAGTTGAAATGGTGACTGCAGTTCAAAATGCTCACTTTGCATTCAGAGTAACAACTCTAATAAGAAATTTTACTGCACTAAGTTAATGTGCAGTTTTATTGCCTATTATTTTTAGTGAGCATTTATAAGGCGTTATGTTTGGGGTTTAACACCTTAGCTCTTTCCCATCACAACAGGTTGAAATTTGGCATAGCCGTGGCAACCTTCATTTCAAAATTTTCACAGAAAATTGTAAACAGCAAATTGCTATAATTTGTGAAGATTTTGTTAATTTCCACACTTTGAAGCCTGTCAACTTAAATGTCAAATAATGTAACATCCATATGGACCATTAGATCAATGAGAGTGTAGGACCAGAGCTGCCTCAAAGTGCACATCCTGCAGTGACACCTCTGAAGTTCTAGAACAGCCAAAAGAGAAAAAATAAAAAAAGAGGAAAAGCAAATTGTCAGATTATGGTAGGAAAGGGCAAGACAGCTAAGATTGTCTTTAAAAAAAACCCCCCTTCATTCTGTCATTTTGGAAAAGTTTTGAAGTTTCACTTTCCAAGTTGCCTCCGTGGTGCTGCAGCTGAGATCTGGGTTGAAGCCAACTTCAGAATTAGCGAGTTCTGAGCATTTGAAGTGCAACCAGAGTGCTTTTCATCAGCCCTGATCTGGGTAATGGTCTGACTGATCTGTGTTTTGTCTTTGATTTTTGACTGTGGTCCAAGTGGAACATAGTATTGTTTTCTCCTTCTCACAGACTATTAGTCCAGATGTTTTATTTCCCATGGATTTCTTTTTCTGCTTAAAACTTTTGAAATTCATGGAATGTGTGTGCCATGGATATCAGTGGATTGTTGCAGGAGGATACAATATTCGGGGTTTACAGTACAATGTTGTCTATATATTACAGAGTTCCTATAAACTAACTGAAATATCTTTTATGATTCGAAGCATCAGTAACGGAGTTACTCGGGCAGAGGCTCCGTTGTGCTTTATTTGGGGTGTATTCATTCTGGCAGTGTAATATCTCATTTAAAATGGATGTATATTGCACTATTAATTTTCATGGGTCTTCGAATAATAAAAACATCATGCAGCAATAAAGAAAAAAACATGCCTTTTCTGTAGACCCTCTGTTTAGATGCAGCTCACAGAAGTAAACATAAAACCTGTGTTGTTATACAGAAATACGAACTACTTTATTTTACACTCTGCAGTATTCATATAACAAGTTTCTAACTCAAATGTGGTCTTAATTCTGCAGAGCTCAGCTCTTTTAGGCAAACTGCAAAATGCTCCTGCTTTAGGGAGGGGCCATGACTTTCTTTTCCCTGTCTGCTTCCAGGAAGGCTGATCTACTGTGACTTTTACATATAGATTTATTTATCATTACAAGTTTTTCCAGGCTTCACTCCTGAAATTTTGCTATCTGGCATAGGGAAAACCGAGCAAAGCCTTGGCAGAAATGGTGTCCAGTATGTCCAGTCCTGCACAGCTGAGATGTTCAGGAAGGAGTCTGTGATGGTGACCTCTTGATATTATAAAAGCATTAATACATGTGGAATCTCAAGTGGGATTGGCATTATTAATCACTGATATCACTGAGTGCTCAGTTAAGAAGTGAAGAACCCAAGGGAGGTGGGGAGAGACTCCTCGATTGTGCAATATTGGTTCAATCTTCAGTGCCCTGGCAGTAGGTGATCAAGTGCACCCACTTGCCCAGGACAACTGTTTATAGCTATGTCCTTGAGCATATTTTCCATTAAATAGGAATTAATAATGCAGTGCCATTTTAATGTCCAAGCTCAGACATATTATTTTTCAAATAATTGGATTTTTTTTTTTTTTCAGGACACAATCTTAAATAAAGGAATCTTGCATTAAACTTGTTTGGGTTTTATTTTAAAGAAAGTTTTTTGAAGAATAAGTTTAATTCAGGAGAATAAAAGTGCATGCAGAATTCACACTGGTCTCACAGTAAGGAAGAAGCAATGCCTACACAATTTTCTTTCCAGGGTCCTGTTGTCTGCCTGCTGTTCATCAAAAAGTCCTTTTCTTGGTGAAACTAAGTCAGATTTTATAACTCCTTTTAGCTTTCAATATTCGTTAAACTAAGTTTAAGAGCAGGGGGAGAATGGTTTGAATTTAATGTCTTGGAACCAAACAGTGGAAATATTTCTGTACTATTTTTTGTTTTGTGAAGTGAATTCAGAGAAAATGGATATTGTTAAAATCAATAGTTAATTGAAAGATGTGGTGTGTTTTATCATTTGCAGTAAAAGAGAAATTCTCAAATGGTGATATTAAGTTTTTAGTGCTAACTCTTTATAGAATTTATTGCCTTTTAATGTCATTGTTAGAAAGAAAATGTATTATTAGAAATGTATATATTTCTTAATCTTATATAATTATTAACTCTCAAAGCTAAATTAAAAGATATTAAGATTTCTATTAATTTATTTTCTTTAAAAAATCTTAGGCTAATCGGCTGGTGGGGACATGACTTCAAAACACGATTCCTCATGGAAAACAGTATGTACCTATACACTCTCAATTTTACCACATTTGATTTATTTATATATAACCAGGTTCACTTTTGTGGCAGTTTGAGGAGAAAGGACAGAACTTTGCGTTTCCTCATTTATGTTAAAGGCATTAGGCTGAACTCATCCCAAATACGTGAGACAGTGAAGTTAACAAAATAAATGGAATAAATTTATGTGTAGGCATAAGGGTTTGACAGTCCACTCCTAGACATTTTGTTGAAATACCTTCAAAATGCAGATATAGAGTATGGATGAAACTTTAAAAGTATCTCAGCGAATTAAATTCACAAGTCTCTAAGGAGTGAGGATGTGCTATCATTCACTGGGTTAATATATTTATTCAGGATTAATTCCACTGGAATTAATGAGAAATTATATAAATAAAGGTAAGGCAACCTGACATAAGTCATGACATCCCACTAATGTTTTAGCACCTCCAAATTTCCTGCACTAGGGAAGGATAGGTTGTAAGACAAACCTGCTCTGAAAGAGTGAAGTATTTATTGTCCCAACACAAAATGAGGACTCCTGTCCAAATCTGACAGCTAGACTGTTCAGATGCAGTTTAAACTATGGCAGAGAGAATATCCTGAGGGAACAGGATGAGAAAGGAGTTTTTTGGTTGGATTTGTTGTTTTGTTTTTAATATATTTTTAATTTTCTGTGGTGGCGCCTGTTGATGTGGCTTTGGCTGGAGAGCACCTCTCTAATAGCCTCAGTCTGCTCTTTGTTTTCGGACCAAAAGCAAGAGAGTGGCACTATGGAAAGCCAGCAGGAGACACAAATTGCCTTGAAATACTGCTAGAAGAAGAAAAACGTGGCTTATTCATTTCCATGAGCAGTTTACAGGGAGAAGTTGGGCATTATAAAATTAGCCAGTCTGCTGTGCGCGAAAATCATTTCCTCCACCGCATCCTCCCGCTCTGGTGCCGGAGCGTGAAATATGAACGGTGACACAGAGCTTACAGCGAGGCTTTTGTAGATTTATTAAATAGATTTCGTGAAATTTCACAGCCCAAAGTCTAGGCAGCTCCTCCCTGTGGCCTGGAGCTACACTTAGCTGCATATGCAGCCTCCCATGTGTCTCGTCAGCTCAATGCAGTTAAGGGACGTGATCCCTTGCTCGGCGTGAGTGCGCCTCTGCTGACTTGGAATTTCCTTGCCTCGTGCCAGCCTTAAAAGAGATTCAAGTGTAAAGGTGGTTTTAACACACACCATTTAAACAAATTAATTGCAGTCCTCTGGTTCCCATGAAGCTGCTAATGAGGTCTTCTGCTGGATAAAATTGGGCTTCTCTCGAAGTTGATAGTATTAGCTGGGAATAGATTACTATTTCCTTTTAATGACTGATTCCTACGGGCTGCATTAGGGAAAATTTTTTACTGCGTGAGGACAGACTTCAAGATAAGGTCCAATCCATTAAAATGAGGAAATCAAAAACACTAATATAAGATATTCATTTTCCAGAATTACAACTAAGTGAAGGAATTAATGGATTCCGGTTATCAAATCCTCCAATTTTACTGGTCTGTGCTCTGCATGCCAGTTTAGAGGTAAGTAATTGCTTTACTTTGAGCCTGAATTTAAGAGTATAAGAATGTTTAATGAATGTTACGTGTATTATTGCTGTCTCCCTTAAAGAAATCTGTGAAATATTTGAAAATTGAAAGGGAGAAGTAATGAAAAGCAAACAAAATAACCCCACAGCCCTGAGAGACCAAGGGCTTTAATGAATATACTCACCTCCCCACATCTCTCACAAAATCTGCTGGAGGACCCCTAGTTGGTCCCAGAGTATTTGAGGTTTGCACCTCCAAAACTGAACTCTAGCATTGCATTTGTCCCTGCTTTTAGGAGCTAAGTACCAACAGCACCTTTCTCCCATAGAAATATTTAGGGCTCAAAATCATAAAATAATTAAATTTGGAAGAGATCTCTGAGATCACCAAGTCCAACAGTGATTTGTGTCAGTACAACTCATGGGAAGGATTCTGCTCAGCATCTTCCTACAAAGCAATCATGTAAGTGTGAAAAGCTGCATCCAGAGCTGCTGCTTCATATATTCCATGAGAAAAGCAGACTTATATCCTTTATGAAAGAAAATTGTGTCCTGGGTGTCCTGGATCAACTGATCCAGTGGCTCAGGGAACTTGTTTTTCCTATTATTAGAAAGAGAAGAGGCAGAAGCTGTCTGTAAATGTTTCCTAAA
>WEKY01011744.1:1361-26745 GCA_013390045.1 Picathartes gymnocephalus
ACAAACTATTAATCTGAGAGGATACATCTTTTCAGGTAAAAGTGTCCTCTTGATGACAGTTTGGGTGCCCGCACCACTCATAATCTGTGTGTTTTACTTTCTAGCTGCTCTCTCAAAGCAAATTTAGCTTTGCAAATCTGTCAGTCGAATGAATGACGGGCTAGTTTCCCTGTTCTGTGTGTATCATTCATTTGACAACACACTGAGAACATTTTGGAAATCTCTTTTTTTCCTACCGCACTCTTTCTCCCTCCCCTCTAAGCAGGTTTCAAGGTAAAAGTCAAGGACTCTGCATCAGTCATTTTATACTAGCTCTTTATTAGAGAATGCGAAAAATGAAAATTTCTAAAAGTTTGAAAACATATAAACATTTTGTGACTGTTTCCCAGACAGATTTGTCTCACTTCGTTGGCATTTAACAGAACAGAATTTTCTTGACACTGACTACAGTAAAGTGTGCCTGTTTCACTGAAACAGGATCTTGAACTTTATCAACTTCACATGATATTCCTTACACTGTGTGATATCTACTGGATATCACTGTTAATATTGCTTTTTGCTTTGCATTTTTCAAGCGATTACTTTATAACACTTGGCTAATACTTATGCATTTTCTTCAGATGTTTATGAATGCAAACATTTCCATATCCAGGTTCTCAAATACTCAAGTAGACAGCCCACGTTTAACTTTAATATTGAGAAATATGCAACTAAGTTTTCAACTAAATAGACATGAATTAGGAGGTAACAGCAAATCTACTAATCAAAATAGGAAGGTCTTTAAATTCTCCAAACCTTCCATAACCATACAAAAAAGTGTCTAAGTATATTTTTGGTAGCTGGGCTGTTTTGACATGACAACAGAATACTAAGTATGCTTTTGCAACATGGAATGAATAGGAAAAAATATGCTTTTTTCAGATCCCATCGCTAGGATGAAAATTCTTTTGTTATCAACTCTATGAACTTGAGTATGGTTCATACTCTGTATCATTTATTAATTAATTGTTACTTTTAGGTGACACTTAAAAAAGAAAATGGAAGGAAAACAGCAGATATCCTTCCTACTAAACTGTGGAGTGACACAGTTGTGTTCTGCATTCTGATTTAGCTACACTTCTTAAGGCAGTTCCATCTGGGAAAAAGAGCACACTGTCTGTCTACCAATCTCTGCTCCAGTAAAAAAGAAGAAATATGCATCTAGCCAGGTGCCCTGAGGCACAAAATAGTCATAATTTCTGTTCTGTATTATTCTTTCTTTCCAGTTACCATGTATCAGGACAAACCACTGCTTGAAAACTTACTGTTTTCTCTCTGTCTTAATCAGAAGCAAAAGGAGATGACAAAAATCTTTTCATTCTTTGGCTTTAGGGTCGGACTTTGGGCAGCTAAATGAAGCTGAGGTCCCCTTTCCTTGCCCATCAACACCCGAATTGTTAAGCACACAGTACTCTTAGCACTGTAGGATGATCTTAATTTATTTTGTCTCTCCAGCATGCCTGCCATTTGCTTTGACAGAAACAAAGGACATTCAGTTTGGTATTCAAAGCACTGCTGGAACATCCTTGTGAAAACTCACAATGAGTGACTCCAGGAAATGAAGCTTTTCTGAAAGCATAACAGGTAGTGAATGCTGTAATAACCCTTTAAGCTTTCTCATATGCTGGTAAATATAAATTTTGGGAGGGTTCTACCCATGTGAAGTCTTTGATAAAATTTCTGTCCAGAAAAAAATACCAACTTGTTCTGCTCTTTTCAAAATAAAAATTGAGACAAGAAGTGGTGTTCACTCTAAATAACCACATTGGAAGCTGATGGTATCTTTAAGCTGCATTTTAATGATGTGAGCTCACTCTTATTGAGAACACTACAGATAAAGGTAAATAACAATAGCTGAAGGTGTTCCACATAACCACAGAAACACAGAATGGGTGAGGTTGGAAAGTGCCACAGTGGGTCATCTGGTCCAACCTCCCTGCTCAAGCAGGGTCATCCTAGAGCATGTGGCAGAGGTTTGTGCTGAGATGGTTCTTGAGTATCTCCATGAGGGAGACTCCATACACTCTGTGGGCAATCTGTTCCAGTGCTTGATCACCTACATAGCAAAGAAGTTCTTCCTTGTATTCAAACAGCATGAGACTGTGTTGAAGAGGGAAAGAGTTGCATTTTAAGCCTCCCAGATACATAAGGGAAAGTGCAACCTCCAGTGCAGAGGTTGTCAAAAGCAAAAAACCGAAACAACATTGAAAACAGTATCAACAGCAACAATTTTGTGGTACATTCAGTTTGAGTCTGTTCCCTTTGCTAAAAAACGTATCTGTCCAGTCAAAAGAGAGTCTATTAAGCTATGAAAAAAATAAAAGCTCTTTAAATCTGGAATTTAGATTTTAGTGGAATTAAAACCAGAAATGAAGAGAAAAAAACCATTATTTTCTACATCATATTTTACAAATCAGAAAAAAAAGTCTTTCTAAAATATTTTACCATTACAAAGAAAAATGATAACTCTAACCTGTATGGCTTGCCCCAGGTATTAATATAGTGGAAAAATAGGAGGCTGGTGCACCTCTGCCTCTGTTCTACCAGAGACCCAAGGTCTGAAAAACTGAAATACAAGCACTGGCATTCTTGGCTTGGCTTTCCACTCCCATTGTTTATGTTTTTTTGAAGATATCAAGGTCAAAGAAAGGCTTTTACCAAGAAGTGGTCTTTAAGTTGGTAGTTTGACTTGATAATTGTTCGATTAGCCTCTAGACAAAGGGAAAGCAGAAGTCAGAACTAGTCTAGCTTTTAAAAATGGGAATTATAGAAAAAGACAAGGTAGGAAATAGAGGATGAAGGAGTGAGTGTAGCGATAACTGACACAGGTGGAAAAGATTTGGAAAAAAAAAAAGCAGAAGATCCTTTGGTTGTGATGGCTTAAGTTTTAAGTTTTTTTCTTTTTCTGTTTTGCTTTAGTGTGTAACCCTCAGCTTCATATTAAGTATTACTAAGTTCTCTTTACAGGGTAGTTAGACACAAAATTCTCTCCAGTCTGAGATTCAAGGACAATCATTCCGAACCTCAGGCCCAAAAGCATAAACAATGTAAAAAGAGGAAGGCAAACAAGGAGGATGGAAGTTCATAATTCGAATTTATTAATTGGACAGTTAACCTCTATATGCAAATGGACCATAACTTATGAAAGTGTCAAAACCCGTGACTAGGCCCCTTTTTTCTGCATCCATCTTGACACCCATCCTGGCAGGTCTGCAGCCAGGCTGTTGTGTTGCCAGGGCGCGGTCTTTGAAACCCTTTCAATAAATACCTACTTTATTCCTCTAATTTTGTCTAGCCTCTGTTCCAGGTCAAACTGATAAGGCATCAGTTGCTTCCCTTTCCATGAAATATATTGCTGTCCCTTTAACTGTGTATGCCTTCTTGGCAAATATACCAGAGAAAGTATTACACTTTACTAAGGAGGTAATGCAAACTTCCCTTAATTTGGTTACCATGGATACGGCAGTACATGAGACAAAGCCCACAATTTGTATTGCAAACAACCAGGAGGAGTGAAGGACACACAATATGATATTCTACCAAAAGACTGTCCCTGAATCTTCCTTGTGACTGATCACAAGTAAAAGAACCAGTAGCTTTGGTTCTGTGTTTGCTATGAAGAGAAAAAAGGTAAGGGATGTTGCATTTCAGATGAAGGAAGAGGCAGAATCACTCACATCTGCAGAACAATTGGTATTTTTTGTACTACCTAGTGTGAAATAGCTAACAGATAGGTATGACAACAATTCATCCTTCTGTACTTTTCCCTGTGGGATATTAAAGCTAAATGAATATGCTGGTAACCTGGACTAAGTAATTTCCACAAGCATTGGAACGGCTTAAGAAGCAGCCAGACCTTAGGATTGCTGGGCTTTTTTTGCAATAGTTTTTATCTGGCTGAGTGTCCTCTTCATTTTGCAGAAGTACTGTATAAAATATCTTAACTTTGTTACAAAAAGTCCAGTTTAAATGGGCAGTTCTCTAAGCAGACCTAGTTGGAACCAGCACAGTACAGTTAACAGGGAGGAGGGAAATTGTCCTGTTTCCCTAAAAGAAATCATGGATGATTGTTTGGCTGTTAGATTGCTAGATTGCTAGCATTTTTTATTATTACTGCTTTAAGCTCTGCCATATATATTTTTTTATTTCAACTGACATGAAATACAAATGGTGTGCCCCTGCTTCTGTGGGGAGACTTGGCCAAAGTGCCATTGGTTTGGCAAAAAGAGAAGTGGATAACAAATTGTTCCTCCACATATATGAATCAAGGGTTTTCTTTCCAAAGGATCTTACAGAATCTTAGAACATCTTAGATCAGATGCTGAGCAAAAATATTTTCCTGCCTTAGCACTGGACTAGGCACTTCTCTTATGGGGCTAGGGCAGGTATATCATTCCAAGATACTCTTCTTGTCTCCCCACTTCAGGAGAGTGGCCCACAATTGGTAACAGGGCACCAGCACCATCTAAATGGTTTCCTTTGATAAGAAGGGTGCAATCAGACCTCTCTGTTCTCACACCATCATTCTCTGTGGGGATGGGGGACTAATTAGGACCACCAACCCTTCAGTTCCTCTCATAAGGGGCCATGAAATAAAAGATTTGCCTCAATATAATCCCACTTAGATCAGTGGATTTGTTTCCTGTTGCTGTCTGCAAGTGAGAGAAGCATCAGCCCCAAATGTCTTTGCCTTCTCCCTTTCTTCCAAACCAAGCAGCTGGCACCATGCCTATCCTTGAATGCATTTTCTATCACAGTTGTCATGGGGAGCTCAAGCCCACTGCTGTTGTGTCCCTAAGCAAATACTGGAAGCAAAGCAGACAGAGCTTGACAAATGGATTAAGTTACCTCTTCCCTCCTCTGTCCCACCTCAGCATGCTCCTTGAATTCAGAGGCCTTAGCAGTCATCTATACCCTTGAGGCCAGTTTTAGAAGTGGACAGCAACATCACCAGACTAAGATCTTCAGACACCCTAAGGATTATTTCAGGCATTTCCAGTAGTTGTAATACTAACTACTGATGGGACAGATTTTGTCAGGCCTTTCAGTCATTGTGCTGCTGGTGAAAGAGACAGAGAAGGGAGCATGCATAAAACACAGAAATACTGCCCTAGGCTTATGTTGCCTGTGTAAGCACAATTGGACATATGCTTCAGTCTCTCTATACCCTTTCAGAGCACCTGGCAATTAAATAAAGCCCTGGGTCTACTCTTTCCTCTTCCCTTTCTGCACTAGTCCATGAAGTAAGTCATGAAGGGAGAGGGACAAAGGTGGGACTTGAAACAGGAGCAAACAGCTGAACCAGCAGCAATCCCTGCATGCCTACAACAGCTCTCCAGGGCTTCAAGTCCTCAGCCTACCATTGCAGCAGTGTAAAGTAGGGGTGAGTTGCCCATAGGCCACTCATAATGCTCTTCCATAAGCACTCTGCAACAGCAACAGGAAAGCATAGAAAATTTCAGTGCCAATCTGTCCTGTTAAGCCAAAGCAATAATAAATCCTTACTATGTGTTAAGTCTCCTTGAAAAATGAGCTTAGCATTTTGTTTACTGTTAGTCTCATCCTCCTGCCCTGTGGGATCCTTTCCTACCTCTGCTACAAAATTTGTTCAGAAACAGTTTTCTTGGCATTTCTTTCAACAATTATGCACCAGCCAGTAGAGATGAGTGAGGTAGCCAGGATGGTAAGTCTCTTGAATGACGAAATGACTTACAGTGAATAACCTATGAAAAGTACTGCCTTCTTTAATGTCTGAAAACATGTTTGGGGCTCTGTCCTCCAGTCAATAGGTTTATTCCCTCTGTGTGTTCAGTCTTCTGTTTATTTTATTAAAACCCATATTGTTACTTTAATTTTAATAATCCTGCGCAGCCTCAAGGGGAATGACAAAAGTAGTATTCCCTGTCTCCTCATATCAGCATGACAGTGAAATCTATATAGAAATGTTGAATCTATAAAAGGTGGATATCTTGCTATTTCCATTTCCACTGGTTTCAAGAGAGTTAGAGACAGATATTCCAGAAGAGGCAAATGGCCTGATTGTTTTTATTTTTAGCATTGTCAGAGCCAGGAAGAACTGCCCTCATTCTTAGGACAAAGCTAAATTTGCAGAACTGAAATTAGAACATTTTCTTTTCTCCTTGATAAAATTAGTCTCTGTAAGTCATAAAGGTTACAGCAATATTTAAGTGTACTGGCCCTTGCAATGTAAAATGACTCCTCCTGTAAGGACTCATTTCAAGGTATAGCATCAGTGCAAGCTATTTTTACATGTTGCTATTTATAGCAATACAGTTCAAGTAGAATCTGGTTCTGACCAACCTTTTTATCCCTACCTCATCCTTACATATGAGATTAAGCTTCTTATTAGAAGATAACAGTTCGAAAAGCCATTATAGGATGAGTATGTATAGAGGCTAAAAGACAGTCAGAGAGAAATTCTCAGCTACAGCATGCAGCAGGTTGCCTGTGAGAAAGTAAAAACATTCTAACATTGAATCAAAAAAATACAGTGTATCCGTGTGAATCTTTGCATCAACATGCAGCAAGAATTCTAAACACCAGATTAACAAACTGCGCCTGCGCTCGTGGAGTGTGTGTTCACTCATAATTGGTTTAGAGTAATTGTTTTTACCACATAGCCAATGGTGTTAGGGGTGTTAAAATAGTAGCCAATGAAATATCACGTGTGCGGAACATGCTATAAATATTGGACATTTTTGAATAAACTGAGCTTATTGCCTTCTCAATACACTGAAGTCTATGTGTTGTTTTATCCGTCTCAACAGCGACAGTATGCATTTCACTAATATCTCGAGAATGGTTTAACACTAATTCAGCTTGCTTGCAGCTAGTGCTGCACAATTTTGTCATGTATTTGGAGCAGATTCAGATAGCTTTAGGTTGGTTCACAGGCAGCCTGGCTGACTTCTGTCAGAAGTCAGCATGCTTGGTGTGTGTCAGTTTATAAGGGAAGAAACCAGATGAGACTGATCTTGTATCGCAGATTAGAAATACTACATGTTCACCAGAATTGGTCTGACAAGTGTTTAACCATAATTACTCCTTTTTTTCCTCTCTGCAGTACAAAGGTTCAATTGATTTTTTTAGTAGATAGGTTTTGTCCAGAATTACTTCTGATTTAACTGACAGTCACTTCAGATCCAATTCTGAGGCTACAAAAGTAAATTGAAAGTTACCCACTGAAAATTTGGTTAAAGATTCATTCACATCACTCTGCTAGCCTTCAGGAACATTAACGTTGCCTATCTGTGAACTAGCACAGGAAACCCTGAGGGGCAAACATTTTACTTTTCTGTGTTGATAACAGCATATTTTTCTGGAGTGGGGAGGGGGGACACTGTAAGCACATGTAATCTTTCGTATTATAGGCCAGATTTTTTTGTCCCTCAGTCAACCAGATATTTCATTTAAGCAATTATTAATCCTATCTCTATGTCTGAGAAAACAAGGAGTATAGTTAATAAGTTAATAACTTAATCTGACTTTATATAAACCAATAAAACTACACATCTCACTACCTTAGATAGTGTACATTTAATTACTGTGTGACTTAAGTTTCAAGCTTTAGCCACTGGTAATGGCATTGTCCCATGAACATGGAATAATATGGTATGAGAGACAGTCCTGCTGTGTAAGGCACACCTTCCCTCTCTAGTAAATGTATTTTGAACACAGTGGGACAGCAGAAAAGGAATTTTGTCCTCCAAAGATACATCTCTTGGCATCACCCTTCTGCCAGCAGTGCTCCTTTGGAGTGGGCTTACAAAACACATGCAGCTTCAATAAAGATTAAGGGAAAGTAAACAAGTCTTACCAGTGCCAGCACAGGTACTGCAGAGCATGCCCTAATTCTTCTTTAGAAGCCAGAGGAAGGACAAGTGAGTCTACAGCAGCTCTTCTATCTCAGCTTTACAGTTCTGAAAAACTCTCAGCTTTCCTGTTTCTTAGGGAGAAAGGACAAACATTTGCCTAACATGGACTGATGTTTTCATAATCCCCACCCACTGATGCCCATCCTTCCTGTTTGTCAAATACGCGTTGCCTACTCCGTGTCATGTACATGTTTTCAAGAGCAGACCTGTTCAGGAAGTTTTGTATTGTTGAGTTTTTTCTTAAAGTGATGTGAGAAGTTAATGTGGCACAGATTTTAGGGCCTTTGACAGATATTTTGAGTGCTGCCGTCCTGCTGATGTACTGTACACAGACATACATGAAGGCGAAACTCTCTAGGCAATACTGTGGGGTAAGGCAGAGACAGACTGGGAAGAGGTCCTAATGACATCCAAAACTGGATTGCCTAAACACTGTCAGTTCATGACATTTTCTACAGGTATGAAGGACCAGGTGTCTGTGAGAAGCCATCCTATCCAATTGTCAGTCAGGTGCCCAGGAATTGTGGTGATCACAGAGTTTATCAGAACAGAAAAAATTCCTGATGCCTTCAGGACTCATGAAAACAGCACAAAGTTCTCTCAAACATCAATCCCAATAATAAACAAGACTTTAAAAGAAATTAAGTGAGCTAACAAAAAACGAATTCAGCACTGGACATCTAATGATAATTACACAGCCAAAGTCAACTGCTCTGGTCAAACGTGAAAAAAACTAACAGCCTGGAACAAACAAATAATCCAAGCTCGTAAAGCTGTTCTCAGCAAGCTGGACTCAGGCCTTCAGTGATGGATTTTCTGTCAACTTTTTTTGGATAATATTTTAAATTTTCCTTCCCAATCTCCTGTTAAAAAATCCTAAAACAACCACACAACATCAACAACAACTCAGCTTCCTCCTCAGAGATTTAAAGACACAAATGCCTTCTGTACAAATACAAAGTGTGGTTGATAACCTGTGGCACCAAAGGGAAACAATTCCTCTCAGAGCTACTTCTGAAATACTAGGCAAAACAAAAAGAACATTTTTCATCAGAAAAGCCATTAATAAGGAGCTCTTTTCATGTGTGCATGTGTCTGCTTTTCTATGGGTGCATATTTCTTCTAAATTACAAGAAAGGGATGAAAGTGTATTTTTCCAGCATTCTCTGTGAACTTAGCCAGAAACATTATAAAGAACAAATCTGAATGGTGAAAAACTAATACAAGTTACACAAATACCTCAATCTGTGCTCTTGACTTGCATTTTCTGCTACTTTTTTGGTCGCACAGGTGACTCCAAGTAAGAGTTCTAAAAACAGTTTGTGAAAACAGCATATAAATGACAGGAATTTCCCTGTCCTGTGACAGCATTCTCCCTAGAGATATCTGGTTGGTTGGAAAGTTTCTGAAGAACTTTCTTTCCCCAGCAAAAAAAAGGATCATATTAAATTTGAGATTCTTGTGAGACTGAAGCTTTCACAAACTGGTATTTGTTTAATGCGCTTTTTCTTTTTTAATTGTCCTTAAACAAGCACATTTATAACTACTCTAGTATTTTCACACTGCATTTTACCACTACATGTTACAACAGGCAAACATTGCTCAGCAACTACAGGAAAACCCCCCCATTATTTCTTTATTACTTTCAGATCTTTATCAGTAACATAAGTGTGCAGATATTTTCATAGAAAATAGTGAACTAGAAAATGGTACTGTAACTTTAGGAATTTAGGTGATTCCAGAATTTAGATAATGTTTTCAAAACAGACATAACCTAAGAAATCTTCAAGGCCATAATTATCTATTTCTTCATGCCTGCCTACCACTTAATACCATGGTCCTTGCAAAGTTTGTTGGCTGTTATCATTCCCTAAGTGCCACTCATAGGAGGAGATAGAAAATTACATATTTTATAAACATTATTCAGATCATAAACCTTTTGGATCCTATAGAAAGATTAGAAACAATCTATTAGTAAGTGCAGGATGACCATTGTCTTTCAAATCGAATCTATTTTCTGCATGGATGATTCCAGTATCACTTACGTAATTTAATTTTATCCTTACAGGAATCTGCTCATTATAAGGAGAGAATGAAGCCAGAATGGATGCCACAGGCAAAATGCTTTATATGAGAACAAGTATTTGTCTTTTCTTTAGTTTTTCAGCATTTGTGATATCCTCAGTAATATTTCTTGGGCATATATATTTTTGGTAATGAAGATAGGTGATAATCTTCTAACTTACTGCAGCTCTGAAATATTCCAATTCCTCTTAGAAGATTACTGTAAAAAATTACTGAGGAAGTAGCGCAACAGCATTTGGATTCAAATGTTTATGAAAAGACCTGAATAATGGTTATTTGAATAGAAGTGCAAATTTCCACCAGCAGAGGTCATTTTCACTCTAGAATGAGTTAAGGAGTTCATAAAAAGCTGTCTTTTTATCTAAGGGAATATCTTAAAAACAATCCCACTCCCTGCAGTATTCATCATCAAAGTAATCTTGAGTGGGATATCAACAAAACTTCTGTTTTCACATTTCTTGTATATATGGAATTGGTAAGTTTAAGTGACCCAGGTGGCCTAAATATTTTTTCCTGAACATTTATATTTGTTGGGAAAAAGCTTGCCTATACAACACTAAAACTTCCTCTAAATCTCAGTAAAAATGCAGTGGGCAAATGGGAGCCACTTTTTTTCTCCCTTTTCTCATGTCTACCAGCATCAGCTGTGACTCCCTTCCCAGAAAGATAAATCCCACGCTCATATAACTTCCCTGGTGGCATGGCTGTCACTGAGGGGCATCTCTGACAAGCAGAGTGTGTTCACAAGGATATACATGCATATAATTTGTCTGAAGATCAAAATTTGAACTAATATATACTGACATTTGAGTTTGAGGAACGTAGTTCCTTTTACGGTTTTGGCTTTAACAACAGTAAGAATTATTTAGAAAAGTATCTGGAATTTAAAAAAAAAAATTTAAGAAGTATCTCTTAGGCACAACTATGGCATGAACGTGAGAAAGCATTGAACTGTTGTACTGTAAAAAATTAAAAATACAACGAGGGGAAAAGGGTAACACGATGATTCAGATAGTGGACATGTATGGGAGGAGGGTTGATAGCAATTTTCCTCATATAATCATACTGAGAAACATATGTATATTGGTTATCAGGGAGCTCTGATTTTTGGGTTGTCTTATTGACTTATGGGTGAAAAGATGCTTAGAGAAGCTTTTCCTTCTACACTGTCAAACTGCCATTAAAATACAAGCACTCACTGGTCAAACTCTACTACTTAATTTTTCCCTTTACTAAAAATACAAGTTTCCAGTATGGATATATTGTGCTACCTGCTGATGAAATGCAGTATAAAACCAGTGCTTATCATCTGTAACATCTAATGACTATTTCCCACACCCCAGCAGAGGTGAGGATTCCACTGCACTAGACACCATGTCTATAAGCATACACTGTCTTCTAAATGTGTAGAAATAATTATGCAAGGAGCATAATTTTTTACTTCATTTGTAGTTCTAGCACATTTTTCTGGTAAGATACATCGTAAACAGAGAGATGAATTGTCCCTATCTCACACTTAGCATTTTTGTGTGAGACAGGGACAAAAACCTACCACGAGCCTAGATCATTGTAGTGGTTTTAGTTTGCCATCCTCACACGGCACCAATTTAATGTAGTGGGATGAGCACTCTGGCTGAACACCAGTGCACCCACTAAAATTATTTACTCATTTTCTGCTGTGAGATAAGGATTAGGAGAAAAGCAAAGCAGGCTCAAAACCTTAAAAGTTATAAAGAAAGTTTTATTAACAGAACTAAAAGAAAAATAATAAGAAAAAGAATCAACCTTCAGACACTTCTCTTTCCCCCACCTCATTTTCTCTTTCCCGCCAACAATGTAAAGAGACAAAACCTGAGACTTTCAGTCAGTTTACCACCTCTAAAATAATCTTTCATCAGTTCAGTTAGGGAGAGGAGTCTCTCCTGCCATGCCATGGAGACTTTTCTACAAGAACACAGTTCTCTTGTGGCTCCAATACCACAGTGTATCAGCCACCCAGAAATCTGTTCGCAATGTGAAAGTCCCTTCCCTGGACGTACAGTTCTTCCCGCAACTGCTTTCAAGGGCTCATCTCTGTCTAATGGGGTACTATTTTAAGGATAAGCTGTAAAAAAAGCAAAGGGTCTTCTTGTCTCTCTCTCTGGAAGCAAGGTTTCTCCTATCCCTGGTGCAAGGGTTTCCTTCTTCTATCCCTGGGGCAAGGGTTCTCATCTCTCTCATCTCTGGAAGCAAGATTTCTCTTCTGTTCCTGGGGCAAGGGTTCTCTTCTCTCTCATCTCTGTGGCAAGGCTCCCCATCTCTCTCTCTATTCAAGTTTTTTATAGATCACAGCTACTTCAACATCTGCTTGCTTCAGCATGGGTACCTTTGCTCAGGCTGCTGAGGCTGCTCAGGCCATTTTGAGATGAATGCTGCATCCCCCCAGTTGCACTCATGAGTTACAAGGAATAGTCTAATATATCATAGTCCATTACCATGGCCTTACAAAAGATTTCAGCCTAAAGCATCTCCTCTCTCTCCTCCCTCTTCATCTCCTTCTTCACTGACCTTGGGATCTCCATGTTGGAGACTCTCCCATGCCTTCACTCTTTCCTTTTGTCTTACTCAAGAGAGGATTGATGTCTGCAAGTTTCATCTGTGCACTGAAAAATTTAGTATCTCTCCCAGGCTTTGTTGTTGGTCACATGATCTCTGCTGGGCAGAGGCTGAAGCTGCTGCAAACTTTTTCCCTGGGAGAGGGGGCAGGAGCAGATGGGATCTCAGCAGCCAGGCCAGGATTCAGCTATCGCAGGATCTCAGCCGTGCCTGGCCCAGCTGAGTGAACCTTGCCCAGCCCAGCCTGGCACAGCCCTGTGGAGCCAGCAGGCCCGACTGAGAGGGTCTGGCCTGGCCTGGGTCTGGCCGGCCACACAGGGCCCCTGTTAACTGTTCAGATGCCGGAAGCAAGAGAGAGTTTCCCAGGCTTCCTTCCTAAATGTGAATCACAGAGGCGTATTCAGCTTCTTAAGTGGCTAAACAGAGTGTCCATCTTAGAAGTAGCCAGCTAATTGGTTCTCTCAGGCCTGAAGGAAGCTGTCAAGTTCCTTGCAGGAAAAAAATCACTTTTCAAACCACGACAATCATGCATATGAAACTACAAATACAGAATCATTTACTTTGGAGAACACCTTTAAGATCATTTAGTCTAACTAAGTGTATTCATGTAGCTGTGTAACATTTGACTTCAGAGTAGTATAATGCAGTTAAAAACAACTTAGAGGAAAAACACTATAGTATTTTTAGTGTAGGTCCAGTGTACATGTGGCTCTCCCGCACTTGAGAGAGACCAGCTGGATATGCTACCTTGTCTGTCTGGTGTTTTGAGAAGGCCAGTATATGTTGGCCAGGAAAGAAATTCAGTTGGAAATTAGACTGTGGATAGGTGGTGTCCCATACAATAACACACTCAGCAAAGATAGGCTTGAGTTTGATACAAAGCACCTGAAAGACAATGGTAAAACTTTGATTGGACCCAGCAACAAGGATAGTAAGAGACAGATTTGGCTTATAAGTGCCAGAAAGACTGTTACCGGGGGCAACACGAAAGAGGGAGGAAAGGATGTGAAATATCCCTTCTAAGTCTGAAATCAATATCCCAATTTCTCCTTGGTTTACACCAAGGATTGAAAGGGGAATTGAATGAGATTGATTACTTTCCCTGCTAATCAATGTGAAGATATATTTTTCTGTTCCTCCATTTCATAATTTTTATTTCATCTAGCTGGTTTCTTTTTAAGATTGCCAGATGTCCCAGTTTCACTGGGACAATCCTGGTTTTGAAGGTACATCCCATCTGCTCTTGAAAATACTTCTGTTCATTGCTGTCTTGTTGATTGTGTACTTTTAGAGCAGCCAGCTAGCACAGAAGTGCAGGAGAAAGGCTGATAACTTATTATAAAATTATAAAAAGCTGTACATATTCTCCCAATACTGAAAATTAATTATGTAGGGACACTTTTTCACAAAATGTAAATGGTCACTCTGGCACACAAGAAATTACGATTTCCCACAATTAGTGCCACTGCTGCTCAGAGATTGCCCCTTAATGTGCATACATTTCAAAAGGAGAGCCATAGTTCTACCCTTTCTAGGGTACCTGAGCTGCAGTTACAGAGGGACGTCTGGACTTTCGGATGGTGCAGCCAAGAAAAGACATCCTCTAAACAGTGCAGAAGGAGGACATTGCAGGAAAACCTCAAACCAAGAGCCAGACTGGATGCAGCAGCAGTGCAGATGCAGTGAGACAGAGCCCCCACCCAGGAAATCGCACAAGGGAAGGAGGTTACAGGTTGATTAGCCCAAAGTATATCCAGAAAAAGTGGAAGCTTACTCCTAGTTTGAGCTCTAGATCTATTATGCAGCTGCTAGATCCCATTAATGTATTACATTATAAAGTATGTATCACAATAGCTCCAGCTACTGAAGTCAGGGGAATTTTTAAGAATCAAAGCTGTTCATTTAATGAGTTTGCAGAAGACTTGACAACATCTACACAGGTTGTGCTGAAACTAAGTGCATAGAAGTTCTTAAAGTTAAGCAGCATCTTTGCTTGATTTTTTTGCTCCAGCATGTGGGGAATTAGAGGGAGAAAACCAATCTATAGTTTTCACTCATCCACCAATACAAACAAATATTTTAACACTTTAAGAATTAAAAGTATGATAAATATATTTCAGCTAGTGCATATAAAGTACAGTTTGTACATTTGTAAACAAAATTCAAACCTTCTTTTGAGAATAACAGCATAGAAAAAAAGTTTCTCATGGGAGAGAGGATTTACCTATTGATAAGAGTTCAAAATAAGGAAGAATAGAATACTAAAAAAGTAAAAGCTGCTTACATAAAATCTAAATGCAAGATTATGTCCATGTAACTCAGATGCCTAGAACATGACTCATTTGTCCAAATGACTGATATCAAAGGCAGCCAGGTTCACTAAACTCACTAGACAGCAGGAGTGAGACAGAATGCATTCCACTCCTGTTTTTAGAGTTTAGAAAGCCACTGTATCTGCCCAATATTTACTGAATGTAAGAAAACAGAATATTAAATACTAACAATATATTTGCCCTAGAGCACAGCAGAATCATCAGGTACTAATACTGTCCAGAAACAGTAATTTCCCCTGCAATACTTATTTGGTAGAAGCCATTTTTAAGGGCTGAAGTACAGAAATGAGAGTATGATTCTCTGGCTTTCTTCTGGGATAAAAAAATCAAGAACAAGAACAATGTTATTTTTTCCCTCTGCATTTCTAGTGGAAGGAAACTCTAAAATGGAAGGAAATGTTCATCCTGCCTTTCCAGTTCTGTCTACAACAGTCAGATGTCTCACCAGTCAATACAGTCCTTCTGCTTCCTCTTCCTCATGATAAATGTTTTGCCTCCAAACACAAGCTCACTGGAGCAGAAAAAGGTGGGGGTTTTTTGCACTGCAATGTCCAACTCACATGTAGGCACTTTGAGAGCTATCCCCCATTCTACTGCAAGGCTCCTTGAAGCACAGCCCATGACACCTCCACACCTCTTCCAGCGCTGCAGTAGCCTGATCTAGCCTGGTCTGAGCTTGTTCACAGTTGAAGCAAGTATCTCAATAAGTCATATAGCAATTCGAGGAGTAGCATTGTTGTCCCTAAAAGCAGGATTCATCACCCAGTGTGCAATAAGCCAATCTCATACACAGAGTTAAGGTATTTCTTTTTTGCTCAATGGTTGCTGCTAGATGGTAAATCCACAAAGATAGCACATTGGTTCTCAAAACTCTATGTATACAGTTTAACAAATAAAGGAATGATGGTATACCAGCTGCAAGTTACCTGATTCCCTTGTTAATTAGTATCCTTCCTTCTATTGGTTAAATGTTTCTCTTGCTTCTCATTCTAATTACCCTGCTTGATCAGTGATTCTCTTGAGTTCGTGGGTTTCTTGAGTCAGTGGTCACAATCTCACCCTGCTGGAATTAACCTTTTACCTAGCTGGGACTGATTTCAGCACAGTTACCGAGAAGGCTTTGCTACTTTTTTCTTATCTCTGCCAAATATCTTTGAGGTCTGTCCACTATGAGTGGCAGAATTTTTTTCCCAAGCACTGCTGTAAAACCCCAGACCTAAACAAAATAAGCAATACAATCTTTCCCCTCTCTTTGAGGCTATGAGGCTTAGTTTTTGATTCACTGGTAAGTCAAGACACTCTTTCATAAACCCGTTTACTTTCTTTGTAACTATCTGGGTACATTATTAACCATCTGTGATTCTTGATATATCAGCAGTGCCACCATTTACACAGAAGATTTACAGAAACCCTCTCAGTCTGCTGCATTCTATGTTTTCACTAAGGATGCCACCAGTTTTTCATTTGGATTTGTTCTATCTGTGTTTAAAAGTCTCTAAAGTTACAAAGATGCACAGATACAATTCTAGGTACATGGAGTGGAGCAGCACAAAGTTTCTTTTAATTTTTCGCATGTCTCCACATGGTTATTCTGTTGCTTTCATCAAAGGTATACTGATCACTCAGTAAACAATCTTAAGTGTCACTCATACGTGGTTAAACTATCTGGAAATAAAAAACCTACACCTGGTGTTTATATAAAGCTATTCTGGTTTTGGCAGCCCTCAGGCTTATCTTCTCCTACTGGGTCAAATATACATTTTTGTACTAATATGTGCGTGATCAAAAGTACTAGATAAGTATGGAGAAATCTTACAGTCCAGGTATACTGCATCTGCGTCTTTCAGGATGTGTACCACATACACTCTTGTGATTTTTACCACAAAGACTGTCTGCATACATGCAATGTCCTCCCAATACTGTCCACTTACTTCACAGCACATGTGCAAGTATTTCTGTTAAGAAAACATGCTAGACTTACCCTTCTTATAAAATGAAGTTCCCACAGTTGGATGCCTGTGAGCTATGCCTCATGTCAGTTCAGCACATCACTGCATGTTAGACATGTAATTTAAATACCAAAGAAAATGCAGTTTCTGTATCACTGCTTAGTTCAATCTGGATACAGAAAGATCAAGCAAAGTGTGAGTATTCATTAATTCCAGAGACCAAAGAGCATAAACTCTGTAGATCACTAGACTATAGGCAACTGTTCAAAAAAACCAGTACATCATTGAAGTATTTATGTTCTACAAGTAGGTTAAAAGATAGATCCGAAGAGAAATCTGCCTGCAGGATGAATTAATTCAGAAAAGGAATAACAATACTGCAAAATAGGAAATTACACAAGTTTTTATTTAAACTTGAAACAAATCAGATCACATACCTTCGCGAAAATAGAAAACAACCAAATATAACCTTTTACATTTCTTACTCTAATTTTCTCTAATTGTGATCAAGACAGAAAGTACCAGAATTGAAACACAAAAGAAGAAAATATTATTAAAATATTATTAAAAGTGTTCTTGCAGTGGCAGACTGTTTTGCGTATTAAATACGCAAAACTATTCTAAAGATGTGTTTAGGCGCTTTGTGCATTTGATATTTTATTTCTATGACAAGATGAAACAGAATAAAGAGAGAATGAAGTGTTGTCTAAAGTCCTATATTGCACATTTGGTACTACAGAAGCTTTACAGACAGGAGTTTTGACGGACACCAGTGCCAGGCCTGGATCCTAGTGGTCCAATGTGCAGCACAGGAGAGAAAGGGGAGATAATGTGACTCTTACCCCAGCCTGGAGCTCCTGCTTGCAACACCCAAATTATTCAGTAGGTCAGGATATGGGTAAAATTGCAAAGCAGACTCACTCTTCCTTGCTTTCTAAGAAATGCTAATTATGAACATGTTCGTGGCCTCACAGACTTTTCACTCTCAGGGAAGCACAGGAGCCCACTAAAAGGGTTCTTTCAGGCTGCCTGCCTCAGGTCAGCCTTTCTGTTTGGCTCTTATGCTCTGGCATGGTCTCACATGGCTTTGAGACTTTCACTTCTTGACCCCTGCTCTTTTCTCCTGCTATAGGGGAAAAAAAATCACTGGTTGATTATTCATGATTTTTTCTTCTTTTATAAAATATCCTCACCTGGGAGTATGAGCAAGAACATACCTGAAAACTGTCCCCAAACACTTGCTGGGAAGATGCTAATCTAAATCCGCTTAGTCAGTTTCCTGCTTGGTTTCCCAGTATGCCCATGCTCAGCAAGGGTAATGTCTTCATGCAAGGAAATTTTGTGTCTCAGCAGAATGGTACCCTATTGTCTTGGTTTGAAAGACAAGTGTCTGCCAAGGAAGGCGGGAACCTCCTTTGGAATGGAGAATATGACCCCCTTCCCTCTGGATTATTAAAATTTTGACATTACAGAGCTTTCAGGCAAAAATATGGGAAAAGGAATAACAGTTCTTTGCAAATATGTATGTGTATAACAAGGCAAGCAAACAACAACAACAATGGCAGCAACAACAAACAAGAACAGAAAACCTGATGAACAGACTCTTCCCGCTCTTTAAGCGGTTCCCCATTGGTGTAGTTATGTCCACGACCAGCACGGGCGTTGTTGGTTCCTGGCAGGCAGGGCAGGTGCAATGATTCCCCCACGGCTGCAGGGGGCGCTGTGGCGTGACCTTGGAGACCACGTGGTAATGGCTTCTTGGCCGAGATGGAAAGTCCCAGGCTGCAGCTGGTGGCAATTGCTGGGCTATCACGCAGAGGTGGCCCGTACGGGGACACCCCACACCCCCCAAAAATGTCTGGGAAACAAAAAAAAGTAATTAAGCAGATTTGCAGGGCAGGAAAATCACAGCAGACGGGGATCTTGGAGTCCAACATGCAGGAGTGGCTGAGATTACACACTGCAGGCAGAGAGTCCAGCAGGACTTGATCCCAATGTTTCAGCACCACACGTGCTGGTTCTGAGCTCCGAGCGGTCAGGTGGCAGAGAAGACGGCAAACTGCCCCTTCCTCCCCCAAACCCAGAGACTAGACCGACCAAAATTCCAGCTCCAAACTTCCAGGGTAACCCCCTCACCTTTTCTCTCACATTATCACTTGAAATCAGCTCCCAGCCAGGGCCATTCCAATGGAACGTTGTGACACCCAGCCACCACTTTTATTTTCTTAAGTATCAGTATTTATTATTTCCTAGCAATATATGGGAAAAAATTCCATGAGGGAAAGAAACAAAGGGAAAAATCCTAACCCCCATCAACCTATTTTATGTCACAGGTAAGATTACATATTGTATTTTTCAAAATTGTTATTTAAAGTGATTGCACAACAGCTCCATGTGCCTCACTAGCAGATAGCATACTTCCTAGTCCTAAATGTAAACCATTGTCCTGTGTTTTAATTTGAAAAGCATAGAGAGGCAGCCACATCTTAGAACTTGCATGCGTATATAGACTCGCTGGCACCTATTTGCTAGAGAAATTGGATGAAAAATCTTTATCCAAAGTCAACCTATCTACTTGAAGGGCATGAAGATTATGTATAAACCTTGATCAGTTGCACTTTTTTTCTGCAATAGTTTTAATACTCATCACTTCCATGATAATATTTCTGAGTCTCCACAACCTCTAAAAGATTATCCTTATACACTATATTTTTTTTAGACAGGTGGTCAGCAAAGTCTCAGAGGAGATAAATTACATGCTTCAGACCACCTGAGAAGTCTGGAGCAAGGCAAGATTTTGCACATCATCCTTCTCAGGCCCCTCATCTGCCTGTTCTCAGAGAATCAGAATTAAAACATATACAAGAGCAAATTGCCCTGAGCAATACCACCCCAAATAGAAATATTTACATTAATAGTTTTGCATAACATATTCCTATCCTGGCAAGATATTTTACCTTTTTATCTCCTCTCTGCTTCAGGTTAAGAATACTTGAAATTGCCAAAACTTTGGGGTCTTTCTGTCTACGAAGTAGATTGCACATGTTAATATCACCAGGACTCCCTCATCATTGCTATGGCAGATGAGGCTGTGCACACTTTGGTTTTACACATGTAAACCACTAGCTTAGTACAAAGTGGATATATTTTCTCCAATGCAAATAAAACCTTTTCAACTTCTGCCTATGACGTTACAGATTTGAAAAATCAAAGTGACCCATTGAGGAAATGAAAAGATCTTTAAAAAGCTAATCTACTCAGTTCTCTTTTCCTGGATTTTAGGGAAGGGAGGAAAACAACAGAATTCTGTTATCTAGCCATGACTTGAAAGTATATAAAATGAAAGAAACTGAAATAGTTGCCAACTCTAACAGGAAGAAATGTAAGAAGAGTGTCAGATAATTAATGTGTTGCTTCAGGGACAGAAGGATTATGTTTCTGTACTTGACAAAATTGTCTCTACCTGGACAGATTTCCAGTGGTGTCATCCACATGAAGGAGAGCATTACTAGATGAATTACTGAGGTCTACAAAGTAGTCAGTGAGACTAAACATATTCAGTGTGGAGCAGGACATTTAAGTTGGGGAGAGAAGAACCTGTAAGTCTTTGAGGGCTGCAAATCTTTCCAGCTATTTTGGAAACACCAGATTTCCCCATATGTCATACTATCACATTTCTTCCTAACAGAAAGTCCAGCTGCAGTCCAGTTAGTTCTGTAACAAAAGTAGCAAGGGACTAACTCATTGCATCTGTTTTTATCTAGTGCAAGCAATGGCCCAAAAAACTTTAGTAAGGTTCCTGAATGTGTGGTATCAAGGCATTTCAGAATGAAGATGCTTCAGTTGAATTTTCAAATTGAACTTGCAATATTTAATAGCTCTCCTGCTTTCCTAAATTTTCCAAAGTATTATTTGATTTCTATAACGAAAACAAAAAGTCTCAGTAAAATAATACAGTTTGGCAAAATCAAGGCAATTTTGCTTTGACTTCCTTTATTTTTCTGTCTTGCTTTTATAGTTCAGAGAATTCCAGCCAAACCTAGCATTTTTGCTCAAATCAAAAAGAAACTTCTTATAAAAAAGCGTTTTCAAGAATCAGCCTTTACACAGATATTAGACCACTGCATTGTATGTAGCTCTGCCCATTAAATTTTCAGCTTGTAATAAATCTTCTGAAAACAGAGGTCAGAACCACTGATGAAGGGAACACCTTGTGTAACAATAACAGGATGTGGGACTAGCAAAGTGGCTTATCATTTTTTGAGAGTGACAGTATGTTTTTTTAGTAGCCATTAATCCAACCTTTGCAGGTAACGCAGAATACTCTGTCAACAGTTACAATTCTGTTAGCATAAAATACCATCACCTACCCCTTATGTGCCATACATCACTCCTTGCCGTGCCTATCCATGATGACTACACATCTCTTGATAAAATAACTGTCACTGACCAAGTCATTAGTATTCACTGTCAGCCAGTTTTTTCTGCTGAGACATAACTAGTTAGAGACAGCAGCACTTGGGTAACAACAGACAATGAGGATTATGCATTAGCTGTCCAACTGCAAGCCGTCTTCCCTCAAGTAAGTGAGGATACAAACACATAACTTCAGAGTTACCATCCTCTAAAGAAGGTGCTGCTGCCAATTCAAGCTGCTGCACAATTTTGAAGATAAAGGAAGATGTGGTCCCAAACAAGACAAATTGCTAGCTGAAGCAATCTAGCTGCAAACACCTGTTTGCTACCTTGATTCCTCTGAAGAAAAATGACAACTCAGGCTCCAGCCTGAGCTCAGTCACCTTGCTAGCTAAGCCCCACATATGAACATGAATGCAACATCAGCGGTCCAGGAAGTCCTTCAGGCTCAATTTAAATTTTATCACAGGCATGATTTAAAAACATAATTTGCTTTAATCACTATAATTGTCAGAGTGCAAGTGCGCAGCCAGGGGTGAGTAATGCTGGTGTGAAACACACAGTGAAGAAGATAGAAAATCTTTTAAGTATTCCAAAACACTTTACTGACACTAGCCAATGCCTAGGTGCAGCATTTTTGGTTTGTAACAATTTTCCTTCCTAGTCTTTGCAACTGTTTTTTATGGCTTTCCAAGAAAGAAGAGGGCCCAAAACAATGTTTTGAATAATCAAGGCCAGTTTCAGGATTTATATAAATGGGTACCACTGTTACTAGCAGAATAGTTTCTGGTTTTCCCAGTGATGAATCTGACAAGCAATCTTAGGATCAAAAGCCTTTTCCTCTTTCTTCATATAAACACAAAGAAATTTATATTCTGGAGCAGTTTTCCTTTCCTTTTTACACAGCCATTAATACATTTTTTCTTTTATTTTTTTTTGTTTGTTTGTTTGGAGTTTTTGGACGTTTTTTGTTTTTGTTTTGTTTTGTTTTGTTTTTTGTTTCATAGCTGCCAAGCCTTGCACAGTTCTATGCGTGAATATATGCAAATTTCAGAATGTGCTAATTCACATATTTGCAAATTGGCAAGTGATTGTCAAACATGTAAATGAGTTCATTTAGTCATTTTCCTCTTTCCTTAAAATGTAGTTTAGGATCAGTACACCATTCCCCAAGTTATGGCAATGGGGAGAATGTAATGCAACCAGGTTGGTCTTGTAGTGGTTTGGCTTAGTGTAACCATGTTCCCTGAGTATGGCAAGAATGCTAAAAAACAGCATAGGCTGCTAATGCACTAAAAAGATCTCCAGATGTGGTAGGAAGGCATCAGGGGAGTACTTAGAACAGCTGCAGATGTATCAGCAGTATATGGGTGTGGATGTGATCATGTTTAGAGTGGTCAACAGCTGAGATGTCTGAGGGTGCAAGGCAATTCTGGCTGTGAGGGGAGCTAAAGAGCTGCTTCCATTGCAAGGGGGCAGTAGTTTGGAATACAGTTGATGACCCCAGATGAGGGAAACATGGTCTGACAGGGGAAGGGTATGGATCAGGAGGTATGGTGATAAATGTCACCTCTTGATTCTTCTGGTAGAGCCTAAGATTTTGTTCTAAGATGGGCAAGCAGGAAATGGAGTAGGAGGGGATATGTCCTAACACCCAGGCTCCCACTTGGCTGGTGTTGCTCCAAACTAAGTAGCTTCTTTGGCACCAATCTCTCAAGAGTTCCTGGCAGCAGCTCCTACAACCTGCAAATCGCAGGTCACAGTGAGGGTATGATGTAGCTGCTACATGGGGGCGAGCCATGCCAAATGTTTGGTGGTAGGCAACCCCCTTAATTTTCCCTCTTACCAAGAGTAACTTACTGCTTTTACATGAAGGGTAGTGGCTCACGAAGAAAACGCTACTCTCCAGTTTTTCCACTAGTCACAGCAGAGAAAAGCTGGGTGCAAGATGTGTGCTGCTGAACTAAGTTACACTAGCATTTCCAAGGTTTAGAGCAACATCTGATCCTCTCCCTTTATTTACCTGAGCCAGAAGACACTTGAAACCCTTGAACATTATCTGCTAAATCATACTTTATAAGTTAAGAAGTTCCCACTGACTGCTAATTCCAGCCAACACTAGTTGTGTGACTTTATATCAAAACCAGCATGTTTGTAGAAAGCTATATCACATATAAAAGTGAGATGCCTTGTTTTGGGTGACAAATTCAGCAGAGAGTAGAAGTAAAAGGTTAAACAAACCAGGATCAAGAAACCAAACAGAAAAAAAAATGCCAGAGGAAGTGTACAGTTTATCTTCAAATTATCTAGGGCAGCTTGCCCTAGAATTACTTAAATTATCTTCATTACCTTCATTCATATGGAAATATTGTATGAACAATAACCTTTCTGTGGCACTCAGGTAGTTAAATCCACACAATTTGCTTTTTGAAGCTTTGATTTCACTGACTTTATTTCAAGCAATCAAAAGTATCTAATTTGCATTCACATTCACATTAGTGGTCCATATGTTAGCCCTGTTTAAAAGCTATATGCTGCATTATTAAATACTTGGCTTCCTAGCTTTATCCTTTTGCTTTGAAATTATTATGATAATATTGCAACTCTTCTTTTTAGGGTATTTTCACATACAATGGGTTTTGTTTGCTTTGGTTCCTTTTCAAAGTCTTCCAAGGGAAGGGCTTTTAAATTTTTGTTTACAATGTTATATGGGAACTTGCAAATTGACAAAATATCTCTCTACTGTCATTTAACACAACCATGTATTATTCCTCCAACCTAAAATTTCAGTTGATCTCTCTGCATAAGATTTCAGACCACATGCAACATCATTAATGTCCTTCACAGTTCATCATGCTACTCACTGGACTAAATCAGTCTTTCATAATGATAAAATTTAGCTACAATGCGTTATTGTTCTTAAATTTCTTTTTCATTGTAGGGAACAGAGTAAGACATTTGCTTTTTAAAGGGTTTATAATCCAAATGCAATAAAAGTAAATTCACAGAACTAAAAAACCTGAATCATTATCAGATGAAATACCTTGCCTATGGTCACAAAAAGACTGACAGACAGAAGAATTAAATCAAGGTCTTCCAGGTTGTCCTGCTCTGCCTAGGATAGAAAACCACCTACCATATACTCTTACCTGTCTCATCAGATCATTACATTTTTAGTACCTGCTATTATGCATGCATTAATACCATCACCAAAGTTTTACTTCCAGAATAATGTTTTTATTCACTGGCTTAAATATTGAACATCTAGTGCTCATAGTTTGAGAAACAAATTCTATTTCTTCCCATAGAAAATACTGATAGGTGATTTCCCCTTGGAGACTGATCCTCATACCCCTGAAAATTTGAAAGATAAACTCCTTTCTCACCAATATGTTCACTGTGGCTTCTGACATTTGGAAAATCCTTTCCCCTTTCCTCCAGAGAGCCTTTGGAAGTGCTCTTGACATCCTAAAAGTTGAAAAATAATGAATTTTCTGCTATGAAATGAACATCACGAAAGAGTATCTGTTGAGTATGAGACAAATAACCTGAAGTAAACACCTCAAAAGAAAAACAAAACAACAACAACATAACTCCATTAAAAATCTGATAATCATAAAAAAACTATATCCTTCATTGGTCTTGAATCTTTACATGAAACCTGTTCAAGAAAGAGTTTATTGGATGGGTGAAAGAAAAGCAGAAGGTTGATTAAACTAATTGTTTCTGAGGTGGGAAGTTTAAAATTATTGGGTTTCTCAAACTCTTGCTTGAATCAGTCTCAACCTGACACCACTAACAAATTTACACAGTACTCCTGAGAATGAATTGTTATTAATGGCTAAATTAATTTACAATTACTTCCCAAGTACAAGGACTACATCTTTCATAATAACAGTTGCATATGAGAGGAGCATGAATAGAAACCATTGGGTTATGACAGCACCCATCATGAAATCAGAAATTCAAGGAATGATCTTCAAATCCCACAAGGTTATGGAGAAATTTGAGAAGAGACCTTGAGTATCCTATTATGGGGAAGGGAAGGGAAGGGAAGGGAAGGGAAGGGAAG
>WEKY01011744.1:26986-61570 GCA_013390045.1 Picathartes gymnocephalus
GAAGGGGAAGGGGAAGGGGAAGGGGAATTAATACATGAAATATGAAATATCCAATTATGAAAACTGTGATACATAAAAGATTAGAAAATCACCACAGTGCATTTCTGTTCGTTGTGGGCACATCTCTGGCATGTAACTATTTGAAATAAAGAGAAAATACTGGGTTTTATCAGTAGACTACTTCTCTGCCCTTCTCTGACTCTGGTTTTTGGTTTTTTTTTTGGGAACTGGAGGTCTTTAAAATGCCTGAATAATACAATAGTACGGAATAAATTATAGCTCACTTTCTAGAGGTCTCTGAGCTAGGTAATCACAAATAATGATCCACAACTTGTGGGTTTTTCAACAGCTCTTTTTATGGTATTAGATTTAAGCACATCATGCCAAGCTTTAAGTCAAGTAAATAAAAAAATTTGGATGAATTCAATGTGCATAATAAATTGATTGACCTTTTCAGAAGTGCAGGAAAATTCAGGTCAGTACATAGTACTGACAATACATTGAATCCTACCCTTCTCCAAAAGTCCAAGAGTTTAGACAGTATAGGTAGAAAGCCAAAACAACACTGATTCAGTACAGTCCAGTTGCAGTTGTGGGTCTATTGGTCCAGTTTTCTGGACAGGTATAAGTGAAAACTGGTAAAAAAATCAATTGGGCTGAATATTTGCTATGGTTGAAGTCATGCTTTTCTCCTAGCATGTACCTGAAACTCTCATATGAAATACAAAATGAAATAAATGAAATCTTAATGTTTTGGTGTGGGGGAGTAGAACAGGAAGCAAAAGACTTCTTCCTTCTACTCTATGTCATTTATTGCCCCTATGCAATTGTCTTAGGCAGAAGCAATGTCAAAGTACAGGTAGAAAAAAAAATGAATATTTAAGTTAGGGGACCAATTCAAGGTAAAAAAAAGTAATTCAGACATAGGTGTATTGGGGGAAGGGGGAGAAAGATAAGCATATGGAAATGAGCATGTAAATTAATCTTCACTAACACTGAAGTCATGTCCAGATCCAAACTTTCAGAGTTTCATTTGTTTGGCAACTGAGTTATCCCAGCTACAGACATCAAACCAGCTCTGGTCATAAAAAATCTGACAATAACTTTCAAAAAAATTCATATTTAGCCTTCCATGAGCCTTGAAAAAATTAATGCAATTCTTTTAATTCTCCATGCCTCTGTGTGAACATACTGCTTTACTCCTTTGAAGTGTAAATACTAATGCTTCTCTTTTTGCCCCCTCTGGGGTATTGCCAGTTTAGAAGAAATCAAAAAGAACAAATTACTGGCTAAAATGGTGTTAGCATGAAAGTAAGGTGAATGCTCCAAGTTTGTACTGTCCCAAAGAAATTCCCACATTGCTATTTTCTTGCCATTTTAAGCCACTGCATTGTGATCACAGTTATTAGGGCTCGACTGTATGTTGGCAAACTGCTTTGGATAGTCCAGAGTTTTCTGTGATTGACTGAGTATCCTCTTGACCTCAGAAAGTCTGATCTTTTATTGTTCAATTTCTGTATCACATATGCTATCCTCTGCTGCCTTGAGATACATTTCATCGAAACAACACAAACATCTACATCTGCCTTGGGAATAATGTAAAGTGCATACATAAAGTAGAACCTTCTCCATTCACAGCCCTTAAGGTAGGATTTTGCTACTTTCTTCCATACTTCCCTCATCAAATTTCAGAAGATAACAGCACTATCAGCATATATCCTCCGTTCTGTTCTCCTGTCTTATGAATACAGCTACATGGTTCTCCACTGCTCAATAAACACATCAGATGAATCACTTTGTTGATAGGTAATAAATATGTCGTTTATGAGTGTTAATGATTTAAAAGGTCCAGTCCTGCTCCTGTTACTAGAAATCTCTGCAATGAGGCAGAGGTAAAACTGGCTGTGAAAAGATAGATTTTGTGGCAGATCCTGCATTTTCTACTAGGAATTCCATGTAGTTTCATACTTTCAGTTTCAGATCTCAAATGTTCTCCCCATTTCTCTTCTACTCAGTGTGAAGAGTGTGAAGCCTGCTGTGATGTCATTGAAAGTACGTAGCCATAAATACATAGAAAAATCTGGCCCATAGGTTTTAAATGCTATCTTTATAGTATGGGAAAGCTAGTTCTACATTTAAATGGTTCCTTTCTCAATAAAGCAATGAGACAAAAAGTCATGGCACAAATAGGTACTACTACATGACATCAGAATTTATCTGAAGTAGCGCTTTAATGCAGAACTAAACTACACTCCAGCATAGTACTCAGCAGCATCAGAGTGCATGGAGCTCATGTAGAGAACAAACTGAGTCCCATAAGTTCTGATCTAGCATAACACTTTCATAAAAGCACAGAGCACACCAAATACAGGTCTGTAGTTAAACTCTTTTTCTAGGAGTGGCTAAGTGCTGTGGCATGTATACACATTTTCCACTGGAACTGTGTACCTTATATAGGCTTCCTCATTACCTGGAATGATCCTTCTGTTGCTGTTGACAACTTTTGAAACAGTTTAAACCACCAAATCAAACAGTCATTGTTACAAAGCTGTACCGTGGAACCTGTGATCCTGTGATCCTGTCAGTCACTATAACAGGTATCAGAAAAGGAGACATATCTACTGGTGATTAGCTAGGTCAAATGAAGCTAAGCAACTTAAAATAGCTTTCAATGTGCACCAATTCTAGGACTAAGGAGATTCAAATTTAACTTAAAATCAGCTTCACATCCTCATCTTTCTTGAGGAAAGACTTTCTTGAGTCTTCAACAGAAGACTAATGTCAAAGTCGACAGTAAATACATCACAGTACTGGGTGCTTTGGATGAGACTGACTTGCAGTTGTGGTAAACTGTATCAGATGGAAAACGTCCCTTAGGAATTTCCCACTAGTTGCAATGTGTCCCAGGCCAAGTACTTGCCAAGAACACTCCATCTACATCACCTTTCTTAGAGAAGGGCCTAGGACACCTCTGAAGGACTTCTGTGACCAGAGTCACTGTTCAAGCAGCTGGGACTAGGTGTTTCATATTGGACGGGAAAGGTGGGGTGGAGAATGTAAAGTCTTGATTTAATTTTGTAGATCCTTACTTAGTATTTTAAATGCATACGCAGATTTGGATCCTTTAGGTATTTATAGTATAAAACAATTCTGTCAAAAGCAAAAGCAAACCTTAGTCTTCTTTCCAACACTGCTGTATATTTCTACACTTTCATATTACAATAGAAGAAAAGGAAAAAAAAGGAAAAATAATATATAACCAACTGAAGTGAAATACAAGACAACGCATTGCATGAAAGTTTACAGTTTTTTCATGAAGTCAAATTTAACATATCCAGAACCTGTGCACTGAGTTAATTTTCTATGTTTATTGTTTTGCAGCTTTAAAAAAATGCCAGTTAAGTCAAATTAAGATGTTGTGCAGTTGGCTTCTGTAATTACTAGCAATACTTTATGGTAAGTTCAAGCAAATAGAGGGTGTTCGGGGGTTTGGCTTGTGTTTTGTCTCTTTTTATTTCTTCTATTTTTTTTCCAGAGTAGTAGTTTCTTTTTGTAGAAACAATTATGGTAGTGCTTCCTAGCAAAGGAAAACATAGCCTGCAGCCATCCTATATTTCATTTTCAGTCCAGCAGTTTTAGAGAGGCTTTTTCTTTTTTAGCAAATGTACAATAAGTTGAAAACACTCCAAGATGATGTACCATAAAGCAGGCAGAGGCAAACAAGACAAAATGAAGAGGAAGCTCTCCTGGTCTGGACAACTCATTCCTCTCATGCTCAGACTTGCAGAGGCAGTATTTGTTCTATCACTTAGAGTCATGACTATAATATAATGCCAGCCACTGTAATGTTATTGCCATACCTGAAATCATTGCAACACACGTCCATGAATGACAGACTTGTCATAAAGAACAAACCAGGGATATGTGGACAGCATTTTATATATCCAGAAAGTGCTCATTGTTTGGAACTCTACCACCCCCCTCTTTTAAAAGACCACGGTGAAACTGAAAGGGTAAAGGGAATTGTGGCAAGGATGGTCAAGAACAGGACTCAGCTTTTGTATGACACTTTTTTTGTAAGATAAATGACTAAATGACTGGGACTGTTTCACCCTATCATGGGATGATCGTGTAGGCTTCTAAATAAATCTATGAAACCATGAGTGCCACTGAGATGAAGTGAACTATCTTCTGCCTTCTGGAGTAAGAAGCAGGGCAAATGAAACAAAACTAGCAACAGCTAGTTCAAATTTCACTGAGAATGTGGTTATACTGCAGATTTCTATGTCAAAAGAGATCCTAAAAACCCATGTGAGTCAGAATGAGACTGGAAAAATTCAAAGAGCAAAAACAACCAACCAACGAACCAAAAAACCCCCATAACCCGTATCAGGATCAGTAATCTGTACAACATTAATGGAACTGAGACAAGGGAATGACTGCCCTAACCTTCCTGTTACAGCCCTGGCATCTCCAATCTTATGCCAGCTGATAAAGAAATTTTCTGTCTGACCATACAAGAGCCATCCTGGAAATCACATTTCCCACCACCTCAGACTGTCATTTATGGGACCAAAGTCCCTTTGAAGCCTGCTGCTCCAGTGAGCCAGTGGGTACACCACTTGACTCCCTACGTACAACATTTATACATTAGACAAGATTTCCTTGATGGCTCTGCCCCAGATGTGTTCTCAGACTTCTGGATCCTTGTCTTAGTTGGAAAGACAAGTGTCTCCCAAGGAAGTCATGAACCTCCCTTGGAATGGAAAATATGAACCTCTTCCCTCCAAATTATTATAACTTTGAGATTATGGGATCTTCAGACAAAGATATGGGTAAAGGAATAACAGTTTTTTACTGTTATTCACTTCATATCTCTAAGTTGAGCCTGTTTTTCCCATGATGATGCTTTATGAGTGATATCTCCTGGTCCTTATCTCAGCCTGTAAACCCTTCAATAAATTTTCTCTCCTCTGTCCAGCTGCAGAGGGGAGTGAGAGACTGGCTTTTGTGGGTGCTTGGCATCTAGCCAGTGTCAACCCATGACAGTGACAAACTCTATGTGCATCTCTGCATGAGTCCTCCCCAAAGCATGCAGCGCTGTGAGAACCTGTAGACAAATCATTCTGTGTTTCCCCGGGAGGTGAGCTAAAGGAGGTGAGCTTCTACCCTACAGTCCTACCACTGGCGGGGAGTATGCTTTATGTTAGACCTGTACGTAATGTTTGCCACAATTTGACCTCACTGCATTGAAAGATGTACTAAAGGATTATGAGGGTTATTTCCTTCCTTAGAGGATTTTTTTTTTAATTCTCCAAAGAAATGTTTAACTCCAGATTAATTGTAAGGGGGAAGAGAGAGGAACAAAAAGAAGTCCATTTTTATTCCCCTTGAATTAGAAACATGAATTTTCTTCCCCTCCTACTGATTCACCACTCAGCATTCAGCTAAGATGATCACCGAAAAAGGAAAAGCAAATGAACAGTGATGTTTCTTAGGGTATGAAATACTTTACGATTAAATACGGCGCTGAAAACTATTGTACCAATCACCAGTGATTGGTAGCTTTCTGCTAAGCTACAAATGAATTCAGCACAGGACAGCATTCCAAATTGCTCTTACAAGGTTTCCTTTATTATTTTTATTTGGTTATGCTCCGACTCTCATCCAGACTTGTACTTAATGCCTCATCTGAAGTTGTTGAAATGGCACCCCATGGCATAGTGTGACAGTGAAAGGATATTGCCTTTGGAAGCTGTGAATGGCCCATGAAATGAAAACAGCAGAAAAGAATAGAGAAGTTGTTCCAAAATCATAAGAATAAAAATCTTTACATTTCTAGCTCATCACCTTCCCATTGTCAGAGGACTGAGAATGGGGAGAACATAGTTTGCAGTTAATGAGGACTTACAGACCCACATGGGTTACAAGACAAAGATCCAAGTAATGAAAAAATATTGCATTATATGAAACAAAATTATTTTAATATTTTCCATCTTTTACTTGCCACTCAAACTTAATGTTTGCCATATAACATTATCCACAAGGTATCATTATTCCCTAGGATGAGAGAGATGAACAAATAGAGTGTACAAAATGAGTGAAAAGGGTTGTAAAATTCAGTCAACAAAAGCCTCAGTCCTGGTTACTCTGACTTAGACAGATAGTTCAGTAACCCCCAAGGACAAGGTGACACAGTATTCAAAAGAAGCTCTCCACTTCGATTTTTATAAGCTTAGGAGTACAAAACAAAGCTGGGAAGGCCTAATTCCTCAGTGACTTTAGCCTAGACTTACCTGCAAAATGCTCCAGCAGGTGTATTGCAAAGGCAAAGCAATAATCACTTGACCAGTGCCAACAGGCAAGCTATGAGCATATCTGCGTTTTAAGAAACCTGTTTGTCCTAATTCCCCCAAAGTGGTATGTTTCCCTCTGTGGAACACACTTGTACAGGTTAAAATAAGAAAAAACAGAAGTGACAATAATAGTGGGTCATTCATTTAAAAACTCTCTCCCTACTCACAAGAGATTTTTCCTCATTTTTAGATTATTCCTGTTGCTGGAAATTATATAACTCTTTAAACTGAATAACTTTCATCATGGGTTCATTTGTCTTTGCCTGGATTGGGGACTGGGGGGTGGGGGGGGAAGAAATGGAGGTTTATCTTCAAAAGGCAGTTTACCGAGGGTTTGAATTTCACTGGCTGAGGCCTGGTGAGGCTCAATCCTCGGAAGAAGATTCCTAGACTCTGAGAGTTTAACATCTATATGTTGGGAGTAGCCAGAAGACAAGGGAGATAACCGAACATTAACAGACATTAACCCTTGCTGTGGTTGGAGACACCTGATCTGGGAAAAGATTGTTAAAAGAACCAAAGAATGAGGACCAAATTAACATTGAAGGCTAAGGAATCAATAACCAATAGGAGATCAAATACTAAATTGCTTAATGTAGAACCAATGGGTGAGAATTTCTTTGTACTTTTTAACCTATAAATATGTGAAATGTCTGTTAGAAAAGCATGCGTGGATGGAATTATTTCCATGACACATCCTGACCAGAATAAAATAATGCCTGATTCTCTAACACTTAAAGGAATAGTGTTGGAGGGTTTTTTCTTCTTCCCAAATTTCAGTGATATTAGGGCCTTCATAAGCTTTGGCACCTGCCTCTGCATTCCACAGACCACAATAATAAAAAGGCACTACCTAAACTCTTTCATGCTCTCTACCAGTCTACTGATTTACTTTCTGTAGGAGAAACAAGGAGATAGTGATTACTATTACAGAATAGTATTATCAAATTTGTGCAGAAAATCATGCTGTGAAAAGTCAGTGTCCACAAAGGAGACAGAGGAGTACTTCAACTTTACTTGGAGTCTATTAAGCCTGTGTATTTTTCTGCAAATTTCAAAAGTTCAGACTGTGCTCAGGTCTGCAACAAACTAGTGTGGTTTGATGTTCGTGAAGACCTGCACACCCATTCTTCCAGAACCTGATTGGTCCTTTCAGATCAAATCATTTTTGAAGACATTAACACCCATTTCTCCTAACAAAGTGGAGTCTTTGTGTCCAAAGTAATTTTAATAGCTGTCTACCTTGCAGTATATTTCACTACAAAGAAAAGCCCTACATTTTTTCAATATAACCCTTACTTAAATGACTTACTACCATAAAATTTGACATTTTTTCTTTCCCTTTCCAACAGCAAAATGATAATGTAATAATAATAATATTAGAAGGAATAAACATTGCTCAGGAGACAGTTACATTTACTGATTTCCCAGTAGAAATTAATCCAAAACAAATTTACCTTCTACACTTAAAGAAGATGTAAATAATTTATGTTCTCATATCATGAGTACGCTGCATGTCATACACAGGGCTACCTCCAATTTTTCAGCTTATTGGTTTAAAATTTCAATTCAGGAAGTCATTATCATGTTATTTTGTTCTTCTATTCCACTCTGGTAATGTAATTGTCTTCAACTGATTATGTTAAAATTAAAATGTATTCAGTTTTACCATTCCTAATTTTCTAGCTTCTAATTTAATTGCTGTAGGCTTCAATTTTACTTATGTACTATTAACGCACCTTGTTCACTGATTCTGCTCTCAGAAATATGAAAAGACTACTCCATAAAGACTGCAAAACAGAGTTTCACTCCTCTTAAACCACTTTCACATAAACATCACTCCGTCTGCGTTGGAGCAGTAATTTCCATAAGCCATTGAGCAGAGCCAGGCACCATTGTTTCATTTTCTAACAGCCATTCTTCTTTCATGTAAACACTGAACACCTTTGCCTGCTAGTACACCCCATTTTCCTTTGACAGGCCCTTCCCACAACAGCCTGGGGTCCCACAAGTATGTGCTTGCTCGGTTCCCACTGAGCACTGCTACCACGCAAGTTCTTGCAAAACCTCCCAAGTCACTGATGTGTTCAGAGCTGAGCCTTGATGCAGAGGACAGGAAAATGCTTCACTTCTTGTAGGATCAGTGACATGACACGGAAAGGGACCTTATTCTAGTCACTGGAGGTTTGATGTCTCAAGACAGACAGTACAAGAGAGTAAGTTTGATACCTCACGAAAGACAACACAAGGGAATAAGTGACCCGTGGATAGGTAGAAAATGGTAATTCAGGCTTTCTTCTGGATATTTACAACTTTGTATAACCACAAGTTTGGGGATGGTTTACCAGGAGGATCCACAACAGTTTCTGAATCTTTGCTGCCAAAAGCAAGTTTCCTTAACTGTAAAACATATAAGCACTGGTGTCTTACAAATGTAATACAAGTGTTGTCTGAAAAAAAACCAAACACACCAACAAAAGACAAAAGAGAAAAATAGCTCTGCACATGCCCATCTGACCCTATGTTGTAGGGGACAAGATACCACTGATGCATACAGTGACATTGTCAGGCTTGCATTTATCTGTAACTGGTTGACACAGTTTATAGTTCAACCTTTACGGTACTAACATTTTTTGTGTATTTTTAAGCTCTTACAGACTGACAAGTTCTGACTGACCTGTTCAGTGGTATTTTTCCTAAGTAGGAAAAATTAACTTGTAACCTCCAAAATGAATAGGGCATTTCAAATTCCGCCTTCATTATTCCAAGATTAATGACTTGCATTTAGCAACCCAAAGTATCCTATGCCATTGTGTTAGGTCCTGTTGTCTCTTTCTGGATTTCCTTATGACTTGACTGGTGTAAACAACTATAAATTCTTCCATCTGAGAGTGTATTTTCCTGTTTTCTAGTGTCAGTCAGTACTTCCCCAACTTTTTCTCCTATACTGAAAAAAACCTAACATTTTTCCTTATTTCTATTAAGAAGAACTCTTTTTATAGGTGTCTTACAGACAGAGAAATTTCCATATTTTAAATACTGTCTTTAATTTTTTTATGTGCAAAAACGTTTCAAAGAGGGAATATAAATAAAATCAGGAGAAAAATGTGTTAGAAAACAATTTCCATTCTATTCATCTGAAACTACTAAATTTGTGGTAAATATCTTGGGAAAACATGTTGCAAAAATTGTTTTCTATCAATCAGGCACATAACTCAGTAAAAAAAAAAGATAGGCACATATGTATGTCTGAATTTGTAATCCTGATGCACAAGTTCCCCGCCTTGGTCCCAGGTGTTCCAGTTGTGCTAGACTCAGTCTTTATGTATCCTCAGATTGCAATGAATGTGACATTCCTTATCCATGTATATGCATATGCTGTTATTAAAAGATCAAAAGTCTACCCAAATCTAACTGGCCAATCAGATTATTATGACCAACTTTCTGTAGTCAGTGATATGGGGACAGGCAACTTGCTCAGTAACACACTTGCTTCAGAAACCATTTATACATAAATAACCCTAGATGAGGGATTTGTTAAGAAGAGTTTAGACTCACTATTCACTGGGCTTTGTAGAAGCAATAACAGCTCGTGCTTGGATCAGATCAAATATGTCCAACAAGGGTCAGTGACATGAAGTCCTGTCATGGCCCCTCCATGAATGGTAGGAGTCTTCCACCTAGGATGGTCAACAGAAATAAAAACTGTGAGCAAAAGAATAACTTTTTTCTTTCTGTGCAGTGATATATTTATGTCCTTCTTGAACCCAGAGGGTTCGATTTAGGGGTTTTTTTTCTGTAGTCAGCAGTAATGATATTTCCATTAAAAATTAGTGCCAGCAACACTTCATTTTTAATCTTGGAATGATGTTGAAGTCTTTAATCACTCTACAAAGAAACAATACAAGGAACCTCAATGTGTAGTGTCCCAAAGCCACTTGAACACAGGAAAGCAGTTTTTTTTTTAAGTTTCAAGTTGCACTGAAGTTGAGATAAGATTTTTATGTGCCAAGTTTCTGCCTAAAGAGAGGGTGGTTTTTTTTACAGTTTAAGCCCTGGAGAATAGGAAGCATTCTAGAGGAATCTTCAAATAGCATTTTACTATGTATGGCTGAGCAAGTGGCTATGTTACAACAAAATCGCTCAATAGGATAATTTTTTATGCTAACATTTTAATTAAAATAAAAAATAATTGCCTCCATCCTACACACTACAATTCTCTCTTCAAATTATGCAGATGTACATAATGTACAAAGCAAAAGAAAGTAGGATCACAAATCCTAGAAAACTTGAAATCATGACTCAGAAGCTTTTTGAGAAATACGGCAAATAAAACCAGAATTAGTGATTCATTAAGCATTTATTTGGAGGCAATATTAACAGGTCTGTAAAGTATTTCTGGGCAATAAAGAATAAATAATACCTTTTATTAATGTAATGGTAAAAAAAAGTCATTTGCCACACATTTGCAATACCCTAGTTTAATACATTATTGACCAGCATTGCAGAATGGATTAACATTGAACACAAACTCCAGATGTAGAGATGTTTCCCTGTGGTTTTATCAGCAGTAACATGGTTAATGCTAGCCCAATCCCGATCCCAGTGTAGACAGGGCCTTTGGTTTGCTCTGTTTGTTTTCTGGATGAATAATAACACTCATGCAAGTTTCACTCAGCTGGATGCTTTGATCAAAGCACTTTCCAGTGGGCACAAAATCTGCCTCTAAATATTTGCTCCTTAGCTTTTGTTTTAAAGTAAATCACTGAGGTGAGACCCTGGCAATTTAGCCTTGCATACCACTTTCTCCAGCCATATGGTTGTACAGATTGTCCCCTGCAGAGTTTTCCACCACGTGAAAAACAGGTCTTCTCCCACACATGCCAACAAATGGTCCAGGAGTCTGCTCTGCACATCCTCACTGGTTTCCCCAAAGCTGCATCACTGTTCATCCCAATGCAGTTCTGAGGGAATTGGTGGTTACTGGCAGCATATGTTAGGAGCTGTTAAGGTGTGCCAGCCCACTTCTGATAGTTGTAAAGCTCACAAGGAGACACAGGGCTTTCTTCATTGCCTTTCATCTTCTCCACCCAGTCAAGTTACTCTGGGTGAGAAATTAGGCCATACCCAGCAGGTTTCTTGAGAAAGATGAGCAACATAGCACAGACCAGTGCTGAAAATGAGGTAAAAGCCTTTTCTGCTCACTTAAGTTGAGGGTGATCTTCTCACTGGGGCCCAGGTCAGATGTGTTTATGAAAAGGAATTGCTGATGCAATTCTGGAGGTTCAGGCAGATCCTTGAAGAGTTCTTGCACTCCCCCGTAGCCCCCAAATGCTTACCAAATCAGCAGCCTTTCACTTGGGCGGTAGCACTCCAGCCTGGTTGAAATCTGCCTCCCCAGTGTGACAATTTCTGTTATACACGATCCTGTCTCCCTCTAGTGACTAAATGTGTTTTTGAAAGCAATGCCTCAATATAATTTTTAAAGAGTCTGTAAAGTATGTATCTACCTATGATGTGTAGATTCAACTCTCTTATCTTTCGTTCTTAATTATGCACCAAGGTATGAATTGGATTTTGCTTAAAACAGTCCAAAGTTAAAGAGAGTTATAGTACTCAGCAGGCATTGTGTCTTTATTTAAACAAAAAAGGCACTATCTGACAAGTAGGAATGATAGATATTGATTAAACATTCATGCTATTTATTTTGTACTGGCAGCTAATCTTTGTGCAAATACTTAAATCCAGACAGTGATATTTAACAGCAACTCTACTAAGTTTATCACTTGTGCTTACTACAGATATGAAGATCATTCTTTCTTATTTGGCAAGCTAGAAGACACCTACTCATCCTCACCAACAAAACAATAGCCCATATTTGGTTTAAAAGGTATACAAAAAGGAAAAGGAAAATCATGTCCAAAGTTTCATCAGCTGAAGATAAGAGTGGAGATGAGATGAACAGAGAAGAGACTGAAAGCTTGAAGCTTCACAAAAGGACTGCCATTCTGGTTTCTTCTCAGCTTATCCCACTAGCAATAATACACTTTACACTGATAATAAAAAGTAACAACAGAGAAAGTGTCAGATAGGGAGGATGTTCTTTAGAAAAGTAAAATCTTTTTATCTTTACCCGTATTATTATGAGGCATATGTGTACATACAAATGGAATTGGAGCATAGAGTTTAAGAGTGACTAAAGGTTAGTGCCATGGCACATATGAAGCATAAGCACTAGGAAGCAAGGCAAGGCAACACAAAATCTCATGGGTGGCATATCGCATTCCTCTCACAGAGACAGAAGGAAGCAGTAAAGGAAAATGACAACACACTGGAGGTATATTGAAAAAAACATTGCAAAACAATTTTTGAAACTCTGTTGGAAGTTGCTAACAGCAGCAACATAGGAAAAGTAAACTTCAGACTCACATTTCTACTCAAAGGTTTTAAGCAAATATTATTGTAATAAATACAATTGAAAAAATATACTTGAAATTAATATCTTTCTTTTTTAAAATTGAATAAATTTCCCACATATAAAATCAATTTAATTTTACAACAGGCATCACTTTTGTTCTCATCTTAGTGGCACTGAGCTTGCCTAAGTCCACATCTAACAGTCCTTTGTGAACACTCAGGATTCAACAATTTCGGTATTTCTCCTTGACTAGGAAAACAGGGGCTGGTTATGCATCTGCCAACATGCTTGGCCTCAAATCTTCATAGGGACCCATGAGGTGGAAGCAAGAAACATCTCTGCCAAGTTTTATCATGACCTGAGTTTCTTGTTATTCTGCTTGATCCTCTAGGCTTTTCACAGAAAAGAGGAAAAGACAATGTGATTTAAAATCTACAGAAACTGATAAAATTTCTAAGTGGAAATAATGTCCAGGGCTAGAAGTCTAGTTTGTGGGGATCCTTGCATTATTCTTACCTATTTCAAAAAAGTGTCACACCAGTATTTTATTTGGCTTGAAATATTTTTAGTTTTTAACACCAATAAAAATCATAATATGACTGCAAAAGGTACAGAAGAGCCCTTAAAATTTTCCTTAAAACTCACTGTGTCCCTAGTCTGGCTTCAAGCTGTGTTTATCCTTCTTGGTCAGCTGCAGGTCAGCTTCTTAGGTCTATTTTGGTCCTGTTAAAAAGTAATATCTAAACTTAAGTACATGACCCTCATCTCAGGATGTTTGTAGCGTCCTTTATCATAGAATCATAGAACCTTAGAATATACTGAGTTGGAAGGGACCCATCAGGTCATCGAGTCCACCTCCCGGTTATAGTGTAAATATGTGAACCAATAGATATTTGGGGTTTTTAGCTCTGAAGGAAACCAATCTTTTATATTATTTCCTTTTCAATCATCTACATTCACCAATTTAATTTTGCAGCTTCAAGTCACTGGCTAGAGCAATAGTATGTCCATACTAGAAAAAGAAAAACAGGGGAAGGATAAAAAAATACCCCCCGTTTATAAACTATGCAAATACTACAGCCAATCACTCCTGCTGCCAAAATCCAGCAAATGTTGCAGTGCTCCCATCAGTGAAGCACACCCCAGCTCTGCCTGTTACCGTTCTTCTACCTGCCCATAGGTGGCACCAGTCATGTTCTTAACACCTGAGTCCGTGTCTGCCAATATCCCTGCAAATCTCCACTGTAGCTTCCACCCTGGTTTCTTCCTTGCTGCCGGTGGACGTGTTAATCACCAACTTTAAATACACGCAGAAGCAACTTCAGAGAAGCTAAGCATGAAAGTCTTCTTCTATCTGCCACTTCACACATCAGTACCTGAGCATACATCTGTGTCCTCAGATGTTTAGGACAAATACTAGCAAATATCAGTCTGAAACATACTTCTCAGGAAATGTGGCTTTAAAAATGTTGTGGTGTACTTAACACTGTTCTTCTGGACCTGCCTCTGCCGAAGAGAAGCAGCAAACTCAGGGTCCTGAGGAAAGCATCATCAACCCATTTCAACAAAGTACACCCAAAATCTGACAAAGTACAGCATTGACTATAATTTGTGCCATAGACCTTTTTAGATTTTAAGCACTAAGCTAAGTAACAAATGGTTTTCCTTGTCCCAAAAGTTTCAGAATTTTGGTAAAAAGCCAAAAACCTGGAAAATAATGCTGTTCAAGAATACAAATGAGTAGAGATCCCTAAGATTAAATTGTTAAAATATTTCATGTCAATAATATTATGGCTTTTTTTGCTGTTGTTAATTTTTCACACCTTAAACTATAAATTAACTAAAATAGTGTGATAAAATAATTGTCTTGGATTATAAAATAGTAAAATATTTTTCTCAAAACTATCGAAAGGGAACATCTCAAGAAAACATTTTTTCCCCCAGAACTGTTTCAAGTTAGATCAGAATAATAACAACTGATCTTTCTTGCAAGCAGGTTTTATAGGTTTTATTTTTTTCAATGTACCTACGTTTTCCAGAAGAGAAAGCAAAGAATTAAAATTATAATGTAGGACTTATTTCGTGTCCTACTTCCATTTCCCATGATCTGCCTATTTTTGCCTTTCATTTTCTAATTTTTTTTTTAAATTTTGCTCTAATTCTGAGAACCAAAATATTGGAGAACAGATGTATAATTAGATACCTCCTTCCATCTCTGTCCTCTCCAAACACTGGTGTTTGTCCAGGCCTCACTATATCCAGAGAGAACTACAAGGAAGACTTTACTCAAGACACATGTGAAACTGCTCCAAACAGCCCAGGAACTGCCTCAACTTGCTCTGTCCACCTCTAAGCCCAGCACAGGAGAAAAAGCAGAGAAAAGATGGATCACTTTTATTATATCTATCAAGGCAAGGACTAATTTACCTAACTTTAGACACCTAAAATGAAGATGTGCAGTTGAAAGCACCCATATGGGGTGGCTCAATGCTCCATGGAGAGTGATGATCCATTTCATCCTGAAGTAGTTTCTGTGGGTTAAATTGCCCTCCAGAAATGTGAGTACCTACTGAAGCAGCCCACAGGACAAGCTTATACTCAGCATGTCACATTTATCTGAGGGTAAAGACCCTGCACATGTACCTTGAATAAAAAGGCTGTTTTTGGGATACAGTGCACACAAAGGTAGCTGTGTTTCTCCTTTCCCTCTATCCTCACCAGCCAACTGCCATCTGCATTTCTAGGGTTTTAAACCCTGGTCCATCCTCACATCATTGTTTGGGTGGTTTGTTGCATCCTGTGATGCTCTGCCCTTTACCCTTCTCCTTAGCCACCAGAGCAAAGATAAATATGTACTCCAATTGCCAGGCTTTTCTTTATAGGCCAATAAATATTCTGTATATATAACACTGTATATACTACACCTTAACACATTCAAAAATTATAAAGAATTATAATTCACAAAGGCTAAACAATTGTAATTCATTCCTGTTGCAACATTAATTCACTCTTCAGTTGGTTTATTTAAATGATTAATTATTGTGCAACTTAATTTTCTCTTTTAAAAAAATGATATTTTAAGACATTTCAGCTATGTTAAACTGCCTTTTACACATGAACTAGTGTGAATTTTATTGCTGTATTTCCCAACTTATTAAAATGGTGGTACTTCACAAATAAAACTGCAGGATGGATTTTTTATTTACAGTCCTAGTCCAAGCCTTAATATAGGTAAAGTGTTTAGTTTTCTAATGTAGCCCAGCCGCATAACTGGAAACAAACTTGTAATTGCCTCTTTGGGATTTAAAACTATTAGAGTTGTGCTTTTATGTTCTCTTTTGTTTTGCTTGAATCACATTCTCAGGTCTATGAAGTACATCTGGCACAATAAAAGTTTGATCAATGCATAACCAATGCAATGTATGTTTCTTCCAGATATGTAAAACCCAGGTGAAAAATATTAATCTATGAAAATGGTCTTTTTCAGCTACTTATTCTTGGAATTAAAATCAGTTTCAGTCTTGAGGTATATGGTTGTCATGGTTTGAAGGACAGGTGTCTGTTAAGGAAGGCAGGAGCCTCCCTTGGAATGGAAAATGTAAACCCTTTTCCTCCAAATTATTGTAATTTTGAAATTAAGGGGCTCTCAGGCAAAGATATGAGAATAGGAAAAACAGTTCTTTACTAGTATTTATAAGAAAGCAAACAAACAACAACTCCTATGGCATTAACAACAAACAGAACCAGGAACCCGGTCCCAGCCCTCTGGCCTGCAGGCACTGTCCCCTTGGGTGCAGTGATGGTCACAGCCGGCAGGGGGTGCTGGTGGCACTCGGTGGGCAGGGCAGGTGCAATGATTCCCCCACGGCTGCAGGGGGCGCTGTGGCGCAAGCTCCAGCAGCGCGTGGCAATGGCGGCTTGGCCAGGAGGGGGAGAGATGGAAGAGAGAGAGGCTTTGCTTCACAAACCCCCTGGGGCAGTCGGTCCCGGTGCCCCAACAGGACTCTCAGAAACAGCAAGCTGGGATGGCAGGACGTCTTGGCAGGCAGGGTGTGCGGGGCTGCAGCGCAGTGAAACCCAGAGCAGTGCTGAAGCAGTGGCAGGGGCAGCGGCAGCCCGGCTCCCAGCAGGGCAGGGAGAGCTCAGGATTCCGGGCACCCCAGAGCAGATGGTAACAGGTCCCCGTTCAGAGCAGAGGCTCACCCCACGGCAGGAGAAACAGCTCTCAGCAGGGATCCAGTGGCAGCAATGGACTCCTCTTCCCAAAACAGCACCTCCGAGCATCCTCCTCAGAAAACCCAGAGCAAGAGAGTGAGCAGCTGCTCCAGCCCCACCTTTTACCAGCCCAATTCTCGAGACATCTCCATCCCTCCGAGAGACACTCCCAGATAAGAGAACAGTAAACATGAGAATGCCCTTCTCCCCGGGGCTTGGCCACTTCTTTTGTTCTTCTTAAGTACCCAGTTGTTAGTGTTTCTTAGCAATTTATGGGAAAAAATTCTATACGTGAAAAGGAACAAAAGGAAAGAAAACCTAACCCCCAACAATGGTTTGGCCTGGGACTTTTCCGTCTGGGTTTTTCAACAATTTCTTATAATTTGACTTATTAAAATGAAGGATATCCTGATGTACAGTTTCAATTGCCAGGGCAGATTTTCTTTTTCTCATACTCTGATACTTCAATAAAATTATTCTGGTAATACAGGAATTAACATTAGAAAAAGCCTATACAAGCAGTCTTTATTTCCTTACCAATTTAGTCTCCTTTAACATATCATTGATATTGATGCTATTGGATCATATTCTCAAATCCTTTAGGCCTCAAAGTCATGCTTTGGGCATACATGAAGTCACCAAAAGCCTGCAAAGAAAGTGAAAAATTAAACCATGCAGTTTTGGCAACATGAGCTGGTCTTCAAGTTCTGGAGTACATTAACCTGGTAGATACTTAACTCTTGTTCCCTCAGATTGATTTAATAGTCTTCTCCAGCTAAAGCCTGACTCTTCTGGAATTGATGGTGGTTCTGAAGGTGTTCTTCAATACAAACCAAGAATTCAGGCTCTGGCCTTCAGATAATCTTTACAACACTCTACCTTTTAAAATCAAAAGTAAAAGAAAGCAAAGAATAAGGAACATGTCAGTACATACTTTTTGATGAAAGGTTTTCTAAATAATGATGTATAAAAATACTGTAGGTATACCAATATAAAACTGCGGAACCAGCTTAAACATGGTGATGCCAGAGGTCATGTTTTTCAGGAATTTTTCGCAATATTTGGTGCTTGTCTCTGAAAGTTCCGTTTCAGGGTTTAAATTATTACATTAGCCTCAGAAGCAAGACCCCAAATAAAATGGACAATAGTTGTGAATACATTTTGAAGCCACCATTAGCAATTCAGACCCTGGATTCCTACCTTCTATTCATGTTATATGTAGTATACCACATAGCCCTGTGTTGTTCCAGAACATGACTGATTTTGTCAGGCATGTAAGCTGTCCATACACCATAGCAGAAAGCCTCTCACAGCTGTACTAATGTATTATGGAATGAGCCCACCTTCATTGGAGTGGGTGGACTTCTGACACTACATACCCAGTAGGTTTGCTCCAACTTCATGTACAAGACTGAGTTGTTTGTTGAAGCATGCATAAAGATGGAGTCCCTAGTAGCTGTAAGATGGCTCTCCTACACACTCTTTATATATGTATTATAAATATGTTTATTGGAACAGAACTTGCATCAAAACAAATATGGTTTGACTGAAAGCTACTGCTATAGTAGATTTGCCTTGTCTCAGTAGTAGAGTGGAGGCTGTAATACCATCCAGAACCAGACAATACTCAAATTTCTTCTTTCTGTCTTAATTAACTTAATTACAACATTCTGAATTCTGGAGCTTATATGCATATTTATAAATCCAAGACTCACAACCTGTAATGCCTTTAAATAAATAGCTAATATCCACAGACATCTCAAGCCTTACTCATTGTACCTTTAGCAACACAATGAAGATATTTTGCTTATTCAGACATAGTCATATATGTAGCTAATATTCACTAGAATGATTTTACATCTATCTTGTACATTGTCACCAAAAACGGGTAGCAAGAACATATTCACAAGTGCAATGTGTTCCATCTTTTTTCTAGAACAAAGGACATACATAAGGTAAGAACAAGGATCATTTAAGGGAAGATGCCATTAACCAAAGCCACTAAACTAAGAGAAAGTCCTCATAATGTTCTGAGATATTCACTTTCAACATATATATTAAACAGACAGCTTTTTACTTGCTAGTCCAACAGACATTTCTGACAATTCTTCTACACTATATACTGCATGGAACTCTTCTTCCAGATCGTTTCTTTCATTAAGGGTCTCAATGTGTTCATACAACTCTGGAAGACCGGACTCTACTGTCACTAGTAGTAATCTTCCTGAAATACCTCTGTGGTTGAAGAAGTGACTCTGGCATTATTTGGCAGATCTCAAGGAGTTTTCCAAAACCACCTCATTTTTAAACTTTTACTCCTAGTTTCAGAATATCATGTTCAGATGACTTTAGGCATGGTTTCTTCTGTTCTCAACCTATTGCTCAGATCTGACAACTTCACAGTAAATTCCCTGGATTGCTTATCCCTTTCCAGTACTTAGGCCATAACAGTCCTCAGCCATTTTTTAAAATATATGAGGGGCCTTCTTGCAACATTTGCTACCTAGAGAGAGAAAAAAACCCACTGTGACTTATTAGTAAAGCCTTTCCCTTCTTGAAAATCAATGGGAATTCGGCCCCTATATTCCTGCTGGTCCTGAGAGTGTTAAGAAAACATCCCGATCTGACCACTGGCAGACTCTTTAGCAGTCACATTCCCAATGCCAGACACTTTCACTTCTGGGACTGAAACACCTTCACAGTAGGTGGCTGCAGTGAGCTAATGGATGCCTTGCTTTTACACAACCCAGTCATCAGGTTTCCTTACCGGTTCAACCACAGGTTTCCCATAGCATAGTGTCAGTTGTCCATAAAGCAGTTTATTCATGGCACAGTAATAGAAGAAACAGCTCAGTTCCAAAGAGAACTCCCAACATAGGAACCCCCTCACAATCTACATGTGGGTAAGTCTCGCTCTTCTCGAGTTTTTGGCTCCTGCTGCATCTCTCAGTGTCCGTTCACCTACCTGGCCACTAGTGTTTGCACTCTTTGTTATGCATAGGATTGGCAGTTCATGGCCTCTTGTCTCTCTGGGCTCTCATCCAGAGCTCAATCTGCATCTTGAACTGCAGCTTACACACCGAGCTACCTGCATCAGGTGTATTGCTCAACAGAAAGTTGGACTTGGGATGTTTAAAGTGCAGGTCCATGCCATGAATTCTTCTCTCAGACCCACCTCAAGAAGAGGTTTTTTGCACCCTCCCAATAACTGCCCATTCCCACTGCTTCCCTGTCAAAGGCTAAAGTCTCTCCATTGTGACAATACTTGTGTTTTTATATTTAAGACTACTTTTAAAAATTTCCTTTTAAAAACGTTATTTCACATAAATTAAGGGTAATTCTACTACAGTGAAGAGCTGGAGCCAGGATAGAAAGGAAATTTCCTAAAATGATTTTTCCAGCAAATGTTTTATATAGCCTTGTAGTGTTCAATAACCAGAAATGTGGGTTTCTGTCACCCTCAGCCCTCTCATACCACCATCACATCCCAGCATGGGAGGATGGGAGCTGTAGAATTAAATGCTTCTGTCACTCTGACATACCTCATCCTCTCTATGAAAGTATGTTTATCCCATCTAGCTTTTGCTATCTATCTGAGACTTGATTTGTCAAGGCTGAAGTCAGTTAAAGCATTTGCAAAATAGTTCCCTAGTTTTGACAGTAGAGATTATGATGTGAAAAACTTCAGTAATAGAAGTCGAGGCACAGCTGCAAGTTGGTCTGTGAAGCTTCTAACACAACATTCATGTAGGATAGCTGCGCTGCATTTCAAATTGTGCTATTTCAAAGTAAATTACTTTCCTTTCACAGCACAATAATTGTTAACTATGAATATTTGCAGGTACTATATATGTACACACAGAAGACAGACCATGAAAAGATTATTAATTTATTTTACCAGTGGCATATAATGGTTCTTTAGCACTTCTTCTCTCTTTGAAGAAAGAGGCATGAGGGAAAGATGTACTATATGTCTTTCTATCATTATTGAAATCAGATATTTGTATAAAGACCTACAGCATCATTTGTAATGCTCCACTCTCTGAAACTGCTGCTTTAATCAAGTGTAATACAGGAAACAAGATGTACAGAGCTGGAAGGAAGATAACATGTTCAACCATAGTTGGCGTAGTATGTCTTGACTCTCACAAGAAGGCCAGAGTGGCAGTTTCTGGAGGCTGAAAGTCAAATACTTAGCCATCATAAATGCTGTATGGTGGTTCATACTCCATATACCTTCCCACCTAAACTACTGCAAAGCTTTCTCTTTCACAGCCATCATCAGAAAAGCAGAGGACAGTTGATCCTCCATTCTTGTACTGATCTAAACATCTGTGCTGAAGCAACCACCAAAGAAGATCTTTAAAGTCCATGGTAAACCTAATTATCCTGTTTTTTGGCCAGATCTTCCACTAACTAGAAACTCAGCTCCCACAGGATGCCAAAAGACCACCAGAAAACCTCTTGTCAACTCAAATGGTTGTATGATTTGGATGAAGTTGCAAAACATGTGTTGGTAAGCCTCCTTCTGCCTCTACCACTATTTCTGGACCCCTCAAGATTTTTATCCCCTGCACATGGTACACATACATAAGAGATGTGACTCTGGGATGCTCAGCCATGGCAGGCATGGTCATGACCCAGAGGGAAAGCATACTTCAGCCCGAACTCCTTGAAATGACAGCTCCTTCCCTCTATTTTGTCATGGTCTTTCCTTCCCTCAGAGACTGTATACCATATCTCCATCAGCAGATGATGGATGAGAAGGGAAACCAAAACGTTCTAGTGCATATGCATGAGAACAAGACCTAATCAACAGAGAATGAGAGGTGGATATTGGTTGTTCAAGACCTGCATGAAACACAAGAGCTTTTCTCTGCTCTTCTGTGTAAGCTGTCTTCACATTGAAATACCTTCTGGTGCTGTGGTTGAAGGAAAATTTTTGGGGGTTGGAAGAAAATTTTACCTTTGCTGGAAGTCCCCTGGTTAAGTCTGCTGTTGCTGGGAAACTCTGTGCAGCCTTTCCTCAGGGCTGAACTCTGTAGTCTTCAATTAGCTTTCCTTTGACCCCTCCATAAGGCTTGCCACTGGAAGATTTCTCCACAGGATGAGGAAGATATTTGCTTGTGTAAGTAAGACCTTTCAATAAATCTCTTTAGAAATGCTCAGGCTAAGAGAGCTGCCAGGACCTACAGAGCACTCTGCCTTGGCTTCTCAATAATAGAGTTTTCTGCAGAATACTCCAGAGTGGCTTCCAATTAATGTAATTTCAATTTTGCCTCTTTTGTCTCTCTGACATTGCCTGAGTTCAGGCCATTCCCAGTCATGAAGATTTTACAAATGACAGAAGAAAAAAAATAGTGCTGGTTTAACAAGTATTTTCACAAAGAGACCTCTTGCTCTGCAACTCAGCTAGGCACCCACATGCAAGCAGTCTGTCCCTCAGCTAAAGGAGCATCATATATTGGGCACAGACATGAAGTATTCCCTGTCAAAGTCAAGGAAGTTTTGTGGCACTATTACTTCAGATCAGTTTCAGCTGGAAACAGTTGTGTTTTTTCAAAAACTTACCACAATACCTGCTTCAAGGCATCTTCCTACAGAGCACCCACCACAAAACTGAACTCCCAGATCTCTCCATGGTCAGCAATGGGAAATAGGCACTGTCAGAGAAAGGCATAGTCCAGGACCCTGCTGCTAGTGCCCAGAGCTCCCCTCTAAAAAAGTTTCTCTCTCTCTTCACTGATTATATGTGGTACCATGGAATGTGAAACTATATTTTGGCAGTTGCAGAAAGCTGTGTGGAAGCTTCACTGCAGCTTCACTTTGATAACTGCTTTTCCTAAAAATGTTTTGCATTTCTCCTGGGTGACCACAATACTAGCCAAACACTGTAGACTTTCTACCACCTTACTGTATTTAGTCATAGGAGTATTTCCTCCTGCTTCCTTCAGCCAGGAAATTGTATAATTTCCTGAGCTTTCCAGCACCAGGTCACAGAATGGACAACACCATCATAGCTGGAGTCAAAGGGAAAATCTCATCAGTCATGTAGAAGTCACTCAACTGTGTGAGGACATGATGTGTCTCCTCTTCAGTCACCTGGGGGTAGCTGCCCCCAGTATGCCATGGCCTGCAAACCATTAGTTGTTGGTGCATCAGACACCCATTCCCTGAAATTGCTGAGGGTCTTCAGGCAAATTTTCTCTGCTTTCTGGGATTATTTTGGTGGTAATGTAGTATCTAACAGCCTTCCTTTTTTTGACAATTTCTGTTGTCATCACTCAACATCAGAGAGTTTTTCCTCTGTGTCAGAGAAGACCACCTGCTGCCTTATTTTTCTAGGTCCAACTCACATGCTCAAAGGTTTTCCACAACAACAGCCTTGCCATGTGGAGCAAATCTAGGAATTTGTGTGTTATGATGAGGCTCTCAGTGGAGAAATATTTAACTGGGAGGATATGCCTCCAAATCATATAGTACTATATGAAGGTGTTTCCTGGGAGTACTTTTTCTGGCTCTGGCCACAAATTATTTTTACTTAACCTGCTACACTTTCCACAATTCACTTCATTTTCTCTCCAAAGCCAAAAAACCTCACTCTTGTATAGACCCTCTTGACATTATTCCTTCTTTCAAAAGGCTGATTACATTGTCACTTTCTATTTATTTCCGGGTAAGCGCTGCTACAACACTTTTTAAGTCCTTCCTTCCCCTTTGCAACATGCTGCCCAACACAACTGCAGTCAAGAAAAATCTCCTAAAGAAATTGTTCTTCCAGGCTTGTATTGTGCTTTTCAAGAAGCACCTTAACAGCTTAAAAGTGAAGTAAAGAAGTCTTGGCCATGTGGATACTAGGGGTTTGTCATGAATGTACCCTGGGGGCCTGTGATCTGCTTCAGTGGTAATAGCACAGCTACATGTGGTGACTAAGCTCCTGACACCCAGGGAAAACAACAGTATTTTTTTTTTTTCCATCTGAATATAATTTTGCTGCGTTGACATATATACTTTGAGTCCTTTCACTGTGAGCTTCCTCTTGCACTAGAGCTGTTTCAAGTGCTGCTTAAGACTTCCTTGTGGTGGGACTTCCCTTGTTCTCATAGAGTATTTTGTCTCTTTGCCAACAGCACCCTTCATGTTTCAGATTGCTGCCTCATCCCAATTGTTTATGGACACCCTGTGACATCTGCTGTTCTTGGTACCCAATACTAATGTGTAGATAGACACCCAGCCCATGACTTTCCATTTCTTAGGGGAAATTGTTTTACAGCATTCACTTCATTTGTGGTTCCTGAAGTCCTTAATTTGCTATGGAGTGATTTACATTATCCTATAATCCAGCTTTAGTTTATTCTTCCTGAATTTTGACTGAGCAGTGGTATTCCCTCTTGTCTTGGTCACATATGTCTACACTGCCATGTATGTTTACACCTCCTGTCAACAGTTATGCACCTAGCACCCTTTTCCCAGGAAATCTTGTATGCTGGTAACAGGCCAGCAGGTGTTTCCTACCAAATGTTGTGGCTGCTCATCTCTTCTTCCAGTCTTACCTACTGTTCCCATGACGGGCAGTTTATATTCAGAATATACTGCAAGGTCCTGATAAATTATAGCCTATAGCACAGGGAGTCTACTTTTTGCAGTGGTAAGTAAGTATCCAGACTGTCATTTCTTTCCTCTTTTTACCCACTCTAGAGATTTGACTACTTTAAATCATACCCTTTTCTAGGACACTGAGGTTCCTTTGCATCTTACTCATGGAAGTAGCTGCTGAAATACCTGAGCTGTCAATACCAGAACCTTGGGAGGTGGCTTATTTTGGCAGTTTTCAGTTTTGCCCATGTTTCCGGACACAAAAGCTCCTAGCTGTTAGAAAAATACCATTTTACTTGCCTCTACTATGGAATGGATTCCACATGTATAAAGTTTTTTATGAAGTGAAACCGTTTTTGTTAGGACTGATTTGACAGCATGTCAAACACATAGAGACATTCTGACCTTTCCATTTGCATCTATAGTCAATCTGTCATTCTCCAACAACTGTGGTTGAAGTCCATATTTCATTAGTAGAATCCAAATGAAAGCTCTCTTTTACCCTTCTTGTGTCTCACGAATACAGAATACTTTTTCCCCAGCTGTTTATTCAAATCTGAATATCACGGGTTCTCCTTTGGCCCTATGGAGGTAATTAGACCTAGGAAGCTAGCTACATTGTTATCCTTCTCTTTGCAACGTACTGTAGCCAAGAAGAGTGCTGTGTCACTGCTGCTGGAGTCTCTTTGGGGGTGTTCTCCAACTGCAGGCACCAACTGCACTGTACACCCTGTACTTTTCTGTTTGCTTATGGGTCATGCTTCTCCAAAATTATTTACTTTGTGGCTGGACTCAAACAGTTTACCAAAATGCAACTCTTTTGGTAAAGGGTTTCTTTTTGCTTCACTCTTTTAGTAAAGGTGTAATGAAACATTTGGAACTCATGAAAACAGAATGTTTTGCTATTTTGCACAGGGAAGTTTAGGAAGAGGGTGAACAACTTCTTAGCTGTTGAGTCAGCATTTGGAGGGAGAGGGAAGTAAGGGTGAAAAGGATCTCCCTCAATGGCCAGAGCATTATTTTCTTTTAGCACAGTTTTGGTGGCTGGAATTGGAAACAGTGTCAGAACACAAAGCTGCAAATAAAGGTAAATGATGCTTCAATCTAGACTCAAAAGCAAATTCACAGCTGCCTGTAAATTGAAACTGAGACCAGCTCAGGGGAGCCTGCATCTTCCTGCACTTCAGGCTGATGGGGTACCAAGAAATTCTCTCCTGCCAGGAGGATAGCTGTGTGCACATGGTGCTGAGTCCCTGTAATATGCCATCCCAACAGGCAGTATGTCCTACATAATGGTGAACACCTAAGTAACACATTGCTATAGTCCCAGACCAGGGCTGCCTCATATACATATATACATCCATGTCCAAAATTACTGTCACCTGGGCTAGATTTTTTAAAATTGACGAAGGGTGCAGATAGAGAACTCTATGTGAACGGTGCATGGAAAAAGATTTGCCTCTATTGGTCCTGAATGTGTTTGAAAATCTGGTTATGTCTCAAATATAGTAATGAATTTGGTGAAAGTAAGTTTGATTATTTGATCCTACAAATTGTTTGACTTTTGCCTGAGATGACATTCCTATGGTACAAATTTTATTTATGCTTATATTTTCTCCTAATTGTTTATGATGCAACTGAGTATGATAGAATTAAATATATATATATTCTTATTAAAGAATTACGTAGAACTTATATCTTCATGTGTAGACATAAAAAGATCATTTTAAGTAGCATTCTTTAACCATATGAGTTCTTTCTTCATCAAATATTTCTTCAAAAATTCCTTCTTACTAGTATTGGATTTCATAATTGAAAATAAGAATATTTTAGAAATAATATTAATAGAAAATAGTATTTTCTCACTTTGTAATTGTTTTCAAATATTGATGGTATATATTGGAATTTTTGTACTAAAGAGAGAATTAAAATTTACTGCTTGGTAGGGGGAAAAGAATAATTTTGCTTGCAATCCCACACAGACATCATAATAACAAATTACCATACATTGGTGTAGGTATACAAAGAAAAAAGTAGGGGTTTCCCCATTTCATGGGGATGATTACATTTTGAATTATGCTATATACATCTAATAGGACAGGGGCACCTTGAGAGGTAATCAACATCAGCAAATCTCAAAAATAATATTGGATTCAAGTTTATAAGATTTTCCTGTTGATGTGGGCCCAGTTTGCACTTAGATTTTACAAACTAATGATGGTATACCAAAGGGGACAGAATTTGTATCTGCAAAGTGTACATTAGCTTAAGATCATTCCTGGAACAATACAGAGTTATACTTTATTGAAAGTATAACTGCAGTTGTACCATACTTCTAACAGCTGTAGTTAAAATTTTAAGCTTAGTATAAAATGAAAAAAAAATTAAAAAGAAGAAGCGAAAGACTTGTGTCCTGGTTTAGGGTAAATATGAGAGAAAACCTCTGAAGGGGTCTCTCCAGAAAAGCAGATCCAAGNATAAACAAAACACCCACAAGCATGAAAAATGAACAATAATACACAATAAACCCTCTTGCCATTCTGAAGAGATGGTAAATTCAGAAAGTCTTTTCTGTGGGTGTGTCCTCGGTTTTTGTCTCAGTCTCTCAGTCTCAGCCTCTCCAAGGCCTAAGTTTCTCTCTCTTCTCTCTCGGAGGTTTGGGCCTGGCATCCCAGCTGCAGTGCAACTTGAGGGGGAGGAGGGGCCCTGGCAATGGTCCTGGTGTCCCTGGATCGAGCAATAGCAGAACAGTCCCAAAACCTTTGGCCTCAGCTAATTAAAAATAAAAAAAACCCAAAAAGCATAAAAAACTAAAGAGAGCTCTCCGCTGTCCATGCAGACAACATGGAATCCAGGAGAAGGAATGCTGAAGGTGTTATCTCTGTGTTTTGAAAACAACTGCCTCAGATGTTCCACCGCTTGCTTCTCCTTCTATCCCCTTTACTAGAGAGAAATTGCCCTTCACTGTGCTGTAAATGCATGCTGACGGCAAGCGATCAACAACATCATGCATTTCAATCTTCGCAACGCTTGCACAAGTGTCAAAGTGGCACCAGATGGCCGAAATATGATCAAAGCTTTTGAACGAGGATCCAGTGAACTTACAGACGACTGTTTTAAGGCCAGCCATTTCCAGTCTCAGTAATCTTGAAAGGGAGACAATCAGTCTTAGTGGGGGGGGGGACTGAAGATTTCCTCCAGGTGTAGTAGAGAGAGCAAATAAAGAACCCCAAAGAGGTACCAGGACTTCCTCCACTGACCCCCATGAAAACTAGCTCTGCTCTGACACCCTGAGAAGAGCATTGTTAACCAGCCTACAGATATTTTAGTATCTGGGTATCCTACCTGACAGACCTACACATCACCTTCAATGTCCTCTCAAACATCACCGAAAGCTGGGACAATAGCCGTCCAGTCACACCAAGTTCAGGTATGCAGAGCAGAAGGGCTATTCAGATGTGTACAAAGAGGCATACCTACAAGTGTGTCCAAGGAGGAAAAGACAACAGCACAGCAACCTAGAAAGCTAATCACTTATCCTGGGCTTTTCTGGGCACCACTGAGTTTGACTTCTCAGGTTTAGGAATTGATTAGACAATGTAACTAGTAAGATGGGAAATAACCCTGTCCCATCAATCACACAGAAAGAAGGCTTCTTACAGGTTCTCTTCAGCACCAAAATCCGGAGATCTGCAGCAGCTGCCCTGCCTCGAAGATCTGGCTCTGCAGAACTACCAATGAGTTCCATGGTTGCAGTGACTCACTGCAGGAAGTAAATGAATGGGAAAACCAGGCAGAAAAAGTGATTAAGAATGAAAAGCAAAAAAAGAGTATTAAAACCCCCCAGTGGTCTTAGTATCTTAGACCACATATTTGCACTCTGTTCTTCTAACAAAAGACAATTATGAGCTTGCACGTGTGCACGCACACACACTCTTTCTTATTCTATGCTTTTTCGCCTCATCTGGCAGCCGCTTTCCGGTTCAGCAGACACTAACATCTAATGAGACAAACTTCCCATTTTCAGACTAATCAGTCGGCTGCACAAATTGCAAATGCAAATATGCAAATTTATATTAATTAATTACTCTGCTAATTAGTTCTGCAGTCTTTTTGGGGTAATAAATCACTGTGCAGTGGAAGGGAAACACGTCCTGTCCCATTTCACTCCACATAAAAATTTAATGTACTAATTGAAGAAAATATATTTAAAAACCCCTGATTCTGACTCTACTGATAGGTTCCCTACAGAAAGGTATGATTGTAAGAAGTCTTGCACATCCCCAGCAAATGCCATCACTAAGGTGCCTGTTAGCAATTTAATTATCACATTATGAACTCCAGGAGAAACCAGTTTGCTGTGCTGCAGGCTGTGACTCTGAGCTCCATAGTTGACACATTTTGCAGCAAATGCTGTTTATACATCCATGAAAGATAATCTGGTAGAAAACACTCAGTTTGCTCTACCTGAAGGTTCTGTTAAGGCTTGCACTTAAATCCTAGGATTCTGGGTATGCTATATATACACTTTAATTCTGCAGCCTCCTTAGATCACATTTGAATGGGTTGTTCAAGGAAAATGAAGAGTCACTGAAGAAGAAACTGCTTGCATAGCCCTTCCCTGGTCTTGAATTTTTCTTTTTCTCTGATCCATTTCAACAGAGAACTTTCAATTCCCCATCTGGCACCACCTCTCCCTTGCAATTCTTACCTTGTCATTACACCCTGGGAATAGGGAGGGTCATTCCACTGCTCCTCCACAAGTGTGTTGCCCAGCCTGAGGCAATCTGTAGTCTTCCTTCCCCACACCAATATCTAGAAGGTGCAGCGAGTTCCCCATACTGATTTAGTGCCCCAGCAAAGGCACGCAGGACATCATGCTCATAGAACGTTTTGGTACCAAAGCCTGCCAAGGTGTAAAGCGCAATGTGGAAGGTGGGGCTTATTCTAAGATTTCCTTTTTTGAGGACAGGGAAAAAACTCATCCTCATAGCATAACAACTCAACAGCAGCTGGCTATGAAAAAAGAATCCACTCATCAAACAAAGCTACACCAACTACCAGCAACACTGTAGTGTGCAGTTCATTACAGGCATTCTTGGAGCAAAAGACCCTCCTAAGAGGTTTAGAAAGGCATTAAGCAACATGAACCCTCTTCTGTCACACAAGTTCAGGCTAACTAGAAATCTTCCACAGCTCTCTTCATCCTCCACTTCCTTACTTTTTTCCCACAGTTGTGTACCATTGTTTGCATTAATGTGAAATATTTACAGAGAATTTTTTTGAGAGTTTGAATGTATCTTAAGTTAACCTGCCTTATAGATGTAAGTTGGAAACCACTCAAAGATGTCATAAAAGTCAGCAGAGGACTTCTATTATCAGAATCTCAGACAACTCACATATCATAGACTTCCATTATTTAAAAAAAACTAAAGCATTAGCAAATGTTTTGCTTTATGCTTTAAATTATTTGTTTTAAATTGAAATAATAAATGAGATTTACAGGTAATTAAATTTCAAGGGCCTTTATCACTCTAGATTCAACCCAGAAGTTGAGCTGTATACTTTTGAAACCCTGGGATATCTTCTTTCTCATTTATTTTACTTTCCTATCCAAACAGTGGAAAAAAAAAAATACTGTTAAACTGATAACCTGAAGTCCTGTGACTTAGGGTCTAGGAAACAAAGGAAGATTTTAAAACCCCTTAAAATAGCTCAAAATGATGGAGCAGTTTATGGAACAGCCAAAGATAAAATTTATTTTTCAAACAGTTGTGGTTGTTGTTTGAAATACTAATATACACTAATGGATATGCCATTCACCATCATGGAAATTAAATATTTTTTTCAAAAGTAAACCACCTTTGCTCTTTCTAGGTTTGCAGGATCCTGGAGTCACAGGGGATCCAAATTATTTATTATAGAGTGGAGGCCTCCCCATCTGCTGAGAGTTTTGCAGCTGTTTTTTTTTTTAAGGTCTATAAAGTTTCAGAGATTAATATGTAAATATTTTAACAAAACTCAACAGGTGCCTCTTAAATAATGAGTAGATATGAGATGGTAATGTTCTGATTGTGTAGTGTGCTTTAAAGGGTTACATTTAAATTGTAATTGAACAGGACATGAGATGTAACTTAAGGCATTTGATAAAACCCATCCTTTGATGGGTTTGCTTCTATTAAAAAGCTTCAACAGGACATGCATGTTTCGCAAATTGCAGTAGGTATTTTTCTTTTTCTTTTTCTTTTTCTTTTTCTTTTTCTTTTTCTTTTTCTTTTTCTTTTTCTTTTTCTTTTTCTTTTTCTTTTTCTTTTTTTTTTTCTTTTTCTTTTTCTCTTTCTTTTTCTCTTTCTTTTTCTCTTTCTTTTTCTCTTTGTCTTTTTCTTTTACCTTTTTCTGGTTGTGTTCAGAATACTTATATGTAGTCAAAAAAAAAAGTGATGCTAATAAAAATTCCACCATGATAATCTATGTTTATGCCCTTTCACTTACTTCTGGCTGATATTCATTCTCTTGTCAGGACTGTGAAATCAAGACTTTTCTTAACATATAGAACAGCAAGACCCATTTGTTATCCGAGATGAAACCCAGATGAGTGTTAAGATTGACAGTGTTTTCACCCTTGTAATTAGCTTTTCACACAAATGGGGGTTTAGTTTGCACTTATGCTTGGAACATGGCACCTCTTCATACAGAGAGTATCATTCACATGTTAACATTTTCCCTTTTGTTTTTTGTTGGCAAGTAAACCAGCATACTTACTATTGACTTTTGTTAGCTCTGTATTTTGATATCTGCTTTTCACTATTTATTAGTATTCTATTCAAAAATAATTTAAATTGAGCAAAGCATGAACAAGAACTGTGTGATGCTCCTCTCCTTTGCCCTGCTCTGAAGGAGGACCTCACCTGCCTAAAGTCACTGTGCTGCTTCCAGGTGACTAATTTCCATAGGCACAGTGCTATGGCACTGCTTTCCAATATCTTTTTCTATAAGTGTAAAGATCCCCCTCCCTCCCTTGGTGAGGGATGGATGGGTAGCCTCACTACAACAGAATACGTACCATGCCTCTGAGCTTATTTGCAGTATTTTTCTTGGTTGTGTACTGACTTAGCAATGTCTGGAGGAAGGGCACAGAACTAGAAAGCCTTATGGCAATGCAGAAACAGTTGCCAGAAATTCAAGGATTTTGATGGGTTTTGAACAAGTCTGTTCATTCTAAATTGGGGAATAAAAGACTCAATGATAGAAGAGACCACAAAAGGATGGCTAAAATATCTCCATTTTGCCAGAGCTGAGATGTGACTGATTTGCTCTTGCACACTAGGGGTTTAAACAGAACAAAACCTCCAAATTAAACATCCTAAATAGACTGTGCTCAATAGGTACTTAGGTTACACAACACGCTATCACAAGAAGTGGATTTCCAAAATGTATGTTTGGAAAAAGGAATTTATATGCATATCAGAGTTACCATAATTAATTATAGTAATGCTTTTGGGTCATGCTTCAGGGCTGTCAGAATTCAGCAACTGTTAGAGAACAGGCTGAGATTTAATAAGAGTAATCTCTTTTTAACCTTCATGTACAGATTTTAGAGGTCTCTCTTCATCAAAGGCTAATGCTAGAAAAGAGATATGAGATAAAAATGATCTTATGTCTAAACAAACACCAAAAATTACTATGTTCTCTGTTGTGGACTATATTTCTATGTTGTCCTTCTTCCTATGGGAGTGAATGGCTCTTGGAAGTTCATTTAGTCTCTTATCTAATTCCTGCTGAGGATAAATGCCAAAGGAATGAAAAAAACGTTAAGGAAAACTTGATCACTCCAGTGATCAAGCAATAGAGGTAGCATAGTACATATGGTCTTTTGTACCCAACAAATTAATTAATATTGAATATCTCTTTAGAAACAATTGCATCCACAATGGACAAGAGGACAACTACCAGGCTAAATTAACATAAAGATCACATATAAAATCATTGGGGGGAAAAAAGGGAGAACAGACTAATGGTGGAGAAAAAGCACAGAGAAGCCCTAAAGGCAAACAATAGAATTAATAAGTATGGTAAACGCAAACCACCTAAGCAAAAAATAAAAACAATGATTGGGAAAATAACAGTAAAATAGGAAAATCATTTTTCTATACTGAAGCTCCATGTTCTCAGCTCTTTGCCTCCAGGGATTCCAAAGACAAGGATGCCTTTTCACCCAAGTAGTAAGATATACAGAGAAGCAATTGAGACTGCTGTTCATCTCTCTTACAGGAGAAGAGTGCTGCTTTCCTCTCTGCTCCCACTTTGATGCAATACCATCACCATAGCTCAGAGAGGACATCTGTACGAGAAACCACACTTGGGGCCAGGCCAGGGGAATATTAAGATATATAGCAATGGGGTAGCCCAGGGCTGGGAGACTGTGGCTTACTGTTGCCCAAGGCAAACAACAAGAAACCTCTCTAATACAAATCAAGGTGTGAAGCAATTCAGTGCTTCAGGGACATGTGTGCAGGTCACTACTGCAGGTCAGAAAAGTGAAACTAAACTACCATATCTTTACTGGAAAGAAAAAGGTCTGGCTTCTTCTTTTTTACTGTATTTCAAAGCCCTTTGCTCAAGTTGTTGGGGGATTCCTCGCTGCACCACACTGAGGCACAAACAATAAACCTGTGATACAACAGGTTAAAATGAAGTTGTGGCAGCAAAATACCTTTAAATAGTTAGGGAAAATGAAATTAGAGAATTCTTCTAGTGAGTTATCACAAAAATTCCACGTTTGTTTTCAATCTCAGCCATGATGAAATGTTGAAATATTTTGTTGGTATACTCCCTCACAGTATTTTCAACAGAAAAACTGCTTTTAAATTTCAGAAGCTGGTCCTTTCCTGCTTTGATGTACAAAGTAGAGAGGAAGACATCATTGCCAGACACTTAAAAGAAAGAAATACCTAGTTAGTGAAAAGTTGAAAGAAAATTTTGTCTTTCAGTTAAAGACTTTTTGTCAGTTAATTTCTTGTAAAATATCTTAATTATTTCTATTTTTCAGCATTTTACTTATCCAGAATTGAATTTATCTTTGTGCAATAACACAATGGAAACTATGAAGGTTCAATTTGTGGCTAATTCTTAAATCACTTTTCCTATATAAATCATATAAATTCACACCTTTTCTTCTGTAAAAGCAAAGACACATTTGTCATATTTGACTCTAGCTTCACATAAACAAAGTTTAAATAAAGCATTAGCACACAAGATTTGATCAAGGCAAAGGTTTTTTGACCATACACCTACAATTTAAACATCTGACTTACATGTGTCCTGGTTTGAAGGACAGGTGTGTGCTAAGGAAGGCAGGAGCCTCCCTTGGAATGGAGAATTTGAACCCCTTCCCTCCGAATTATTGTAATTTTGAAATTAAAGGGCTCTCAGGCGAGGATATAGGAACAGGAATAACAGTCCTTTACTCATATTTATAATAAAGTGACCAAACAACAACTCTTATGTCATTAACAACAAAACAGAACCAGGAAGCGGGTCCCAGCCCTGTGGGCCTGCAGGCCCTTTCCCCTTGGGTGCAGTGATGGTCACAGCCGGCAGGGGGCACTGGTGGCACTCGGTGAGCAGGGCAGGTGCGATGATTCCCCCGTGGCTGCAGGGGGCGCTGTGGTGCGAGCTCCAGCAGACACGTGGCATGGTCGGGAGGGGAAGGGGTGGAGGACAGACAGGCTTTGCTTCATGAACACCCCTTGGGCCATGGATCCCTGTGCCCAGCAGAACTCTTGGAAACAGCAAACTGGGACAGTAGCATGTCTCGGTAGGCAGGGGGAGCGGGGTCTGCAGTGCAGTGAAACCCAGAGCAGTGCCGAGGGAGCTGCGGGGGGCAGGGCAGGGTCAGCAGCCCGGCTCCTAGCCTGGCAAGGAGAGGCTAGCTCAGGATCCCGGGCCCCCCGAGCAGATGGTAAAATAGGTCTCAGTTCAGAGCAGGGGTTCACTCAC
>WEKY01011746.1:0-16715 GCA_013390045.1 Picathartes gymnocephalus
CCATTGGACTCTCTTTTTATTTGGATAAAATTGATTCTTGCAAAAACTCTTTGTCTTCTTTGTGGATACTGGCCTTTGGCAGTGTGACTTTCCACACATTAATGTGATTCAGTCAGGAATAGGGAAAGGAGGTTAACTTTTTGAACAGTGTCAGGCTGGTGCTGTGACCACTTCCCTGGGGAGCCTGTTCCAGTGGCCAACCACCCTCTGGGTGAAGAACCTTTTTCTAATATCCAACCTAAACCTGGCAGAATTCATACCATTCACTCAGGTCCTGTAACTGGTGACCACAGAGAAGAGACCAGTGCCTGCATCTCCACTTCCCCTCGCAAGGAAGTTGAAGACTGCAACGAGGTCTCCCCTCAGTCTCCTCCAGGCTGAACTGACCAAGTAACCTCAGCTGTTCCTCACACGGCTTCCCCTCAAGGCCCTTCACCATCTCTTTGCCCCCTTTTGGATGCTCTCTAACAGCTCAATGTCTTTTTTAAACTGTGGCACCCAGACCTGCCCCCGGCCCCCGAGGTGAGGCTGCCCCAGTGCAGAGCAGAGCAGGGACAATCCCCTCCCTTGCCTGGCTGGTGTTGCTGTGCCTGATGCCCCCCAGGACACAGCTGGCTTACACCAATACTAGGGAATGGTTAGCTACACAGAGTCACGGGCAGATGCCCACACCTGGAGCCACATTCTGGGCTTGCATGTGTCCCACTTTCCCTGTGATAGCAGATTATGGCCAAAATGAGCTCTTTTTCTCTGGCAGTTTTCTCATAGCAGTCTTGTTTGGGACAAAATCTTCATGTTGCAATTAGGGGTTGGCAAAAAACCATGATGTGTTGTCACTAGACTCATTCCTGCTTGTTCTGGCCAAAGGGTTAGCTGTTGAGAATATTAGGAGGTGCATGCACTCCATTTTGTTTATTCAGCTGACATCTTTGAGTAGTATCATTATCAGGCTCAGTATGCAGAGTGGGAGCTGCATTATCCACCACAATCTTCAAATATTTCAAAAGAGACTTGGAGAGAGATATTTTTAGAAAATCTGGGAACACATGATAGCCACAAATTAAAACTAATATCCACCATTCTATTTCAAATTTTCCTCTTGTCCAAAACCTCTGAAAGGTGCTGTGAGCCCATGGCAGTGGTGGTGTTGCTTAGAATTAAGCTTGACTTTTTGGCAGGTGATTGCCTCCTCCCCTCACGGGATTGCTGTGTGTCAGTGGAATGCACTCATTCTCTTTCTGTGCAGATGGAGGCTGATGGAAGGATCCTCATCAAAACTGTGCTGCTCTGATGTCTTTGCTACATGTGCTCTGCAAGTTGCATTGTCTTGCAATGCCTCCACACACCTTCTGTAAAAGGAATATAAGGACCTATATGACTGAGAGCCGCTGTATTTTTCTAAGACTTAATTTATTTAAAAAAATTATATGACCATAATTATAATTTTCTGGAACACTTCAGACCTAAGATTCTCTGCTGCCCTTTTCCCTCCCTTCCATTGTCCCTGCAGAATTCAAGAACCTTATTTTATTGTACTGGGCAACACACATTATGTCTGACTGAGCCATGTCAGTGCCGTGCTGTTTTCCATTCTCTCATGGCATCTCTTGGGAAAATGGTTTATGTAGCACAGTACTCCCAACAACCTACTGTGTTTCAGTTCTTTCACAGCGGTATGTGTTTCTGTGTTTCCTGGTGGGATTGCAAGCTAAGGTGTCTTAGGAATACTGATTATTCCCATTATTAGATTTTAGAGGATGCCACCCACTTATTTGGGGCCAGAATAATTTTTATCCATGCTTATTTGGAGCAGGATGGGGGGAGAGGATGGCACGATCTCTGGCAGCTGGTGATGCTCTAACCTATACAAATATGTTCAGCTTTGGAAAAGCCTTATCAGTATGCATATCTTTGCTCTGGCCTTCATAGCATTTTTGCTTTTGAGAGAGGAATCTGTGACTGGTAACGCAGGTGTTCTTGACTGTTGTAATTGTGTGGATAAGCTAATTTAAAAACTAGTTGCACCACTAATTGTTTTGTCAACACAGGAGCTGTAGGTAGTCATTGTGCATTTTTTAGGGCTTTGCAGAAGCTGGAAATTCCTCTGTACTGGTGTGAAAGCTATTGCAGAAAATGCATACATAGTGAAGGTTGTAACTTTTCCTTGCACATCATCCAGCCAGGCAGTTTGACACTTCCAGTGGTGATTCCATTGCTCTATGATATCGCTGCATTCTGTTTAGAACCCCATGAAAAAAGATTTGACTGTATTAAATTTTAACTGTAATTGAGTTAAAACAGATTTAGCTCCCAAGATTCACCTGTATTAAAAACACCACCACGCTAAAGCAAACCAATGAAATATGCTTAGTCACACCTTACAAAAAATGGGTTAGTGCATGTTGCCTACTTGACCATTAATGACTGATTTCTCATGATCCTGAGCTTTGCTTGTCCTTTGTATCAGGTATCAGCTCTTTACAGTACTTCACAATGTGCAAACCAAAGGAAAGCTGAGACACAAGGAAGCAGTGTGTATGTGCTGCCAGGCACAGGGTTTGCACAGAAAGGCATTTCACTACTAGGACATCCTTTCTGTGGTTATTATCACTGTGGACTGCATTTCATTGCTTACCATCACAGGCTTGTGTTTCCTTTAGCAAAAGCAACAGCAGTTTTTTGAATGACTTTTCTCCTTACTTTGGCTTTACTCCTTTCTTCACACTCACCCAAGGTTTTTGTTAATGTGAAAACAAGTACTCGGGCTCTGAAATAACCCATAAACTTGCAGATGATGTCTGATAACCAGCATTTTCCTTCTGCAATCCAGGAAAGGCTGAGAACTGACACATATAGCTGTGATTTTTAATATGCTAATATATCCCTCAAATGGGACATCCTATTGGTTTAAAGAAAATAATTGTTAAAACTATGACGCTATATTTGTGCTCTGCTTACAAAGTATAGGGAGGAGATCTCATGGCAGGTAACATCTATTGCTCCTATTCCCAGTGTTTTTCAAAGAGCTAAAATGTTTTGCTTCATCTTACAATTCACACTGGAGTTTAATAACATATTCTCACCACAGCACAACATGTGTGCCTGTTGGCCCTGCATACTCCTCGTTGATGTGTCTGTAGTGCTTATTTATCAGTTAAGTGGAGGAATGTCTGTGTAAAACACAAAGAATCTTAATGTAAGTTATCTCAGTGTGGTTAAAAGTCAAGGCTGAGATTTTTGCAAGTTCAGATTCTGAAAGCAGAATTATGGCTTAAGTCAACCTTTATATTTACTAAATGTAACTCCAAATGTCTTTCACTCTCCTGGTGCATCTGTGTCAGAATCATCATATTTATTTATATTTCAGCTAAACTTAAGTCATTATAACCCAACAAAGGTATATGGTGCTACTGATGTCCAGAATACTATTGTAAATTAGAAATATCCAGCCACTCTACTGTTTGCAAATATAGTGATATCAGTGCACTTGGTGACACAAAGAGCCCTCAGTCTTCAGTCCTCTTTCATGAAGAGCACATAATTGGATCCTAGAAAAGATAGCCACAGTCCATGTGTAGGGTAATGGTATTTTCTTGGCACAAGAAACTTCCAGGGATTTACAAATCATGATTCAGGGACTTTTGAATGAAGGTTTGGATCCCTTCACAACATCGTGTCGGACACTCTAGATCTCTAGCAAAGACATGCTGGGTCAGGAAGTGCACTGGAAATATGGAAACTGCAGTAGAGGTGTGGCAGTATCTGGTCGTTAATCCTGGGACTGTGGAGAACACTGAAGGGGAAATGTTCTCTTTTAGCATTATCTCATCTCATGCTGGCTAAATCTGTAAAATCCTACAAGGAATATCTCCCAAATGTAAGTTCTCACCGTATCACCAACTCTGGACATGCTCCTGGGTCACGATGGGAGGACAGGCAAGGGACACATGGTCTTAACAGGCTCATCTTGGAATAATATCTAAAGAAATGCCTTTAAGATTTTGAGCAGAGAGTGAAGACATGGTAATGCTATATAACACACACTGGATTGCTATATAACACACACTGGATTGCTTTTCTTCCTGAAAAACTAATTTTTCCTGAGTCCAGAACTTGTAAATCTTTCAGAGATATTGAAAAATCACCTAGCACTAGGATAGGGCTTTGGATGAGAAGAAGAGTGATACTGGTTCTGAATGTGGCCATTCTAATGTCAGTGATGCAGGAGAGAGATCATTAGTGGTCATGATTGTTATTCCCATCACCTAGTCCTCATTGCCTACAGAGAGAATATGGTGGCCAAGATGGTTGTAATGAAATCCTGGGAAAATAATGGCATTTTCTGAACCCCAGATCTCCCTCTTCAAGCCAGGATAGTGATTCTCCCCTCTTTTCTCAACAATCTCTCCTTTTTTTTTTAATATTCGTGTCCCCTGAAGGATGGCAGAGAGGCTGCCTGATGATTCACAGTGTGTGATTTGTGATCAGACAAAACAGACATAAGTCAAAGGGGAAAAAGGGTAGATAACTGTAATGTAACCGTGAGTCTGACTAAACCCTTTGGCTCGACGAGTCTCTCACACTTGTCAGGAAAGACCTGGCCCTGAAAGAACCACCTGTAGTGGAGGAAAGAGAGTTGCTTCTCCATACCCACCTGCTGGGTTCAGCAGCTCCTATTGTCACACCTAGGAAGCAGCAGTGGCAGCTAAACCAGTGTATGTGTTGCTGGGTGCCAGTGGGTGCCTTGCACAGTAGCTCCCAAAAGTATTTTTAGTCTCCTGGCTCTTCCACGATTTTGTCACTCTTCCCTTTACAGCTATGTGGGACGTTGGAATGCACAAAAATGAAGGAACTGGATATGCTCAGCAATTGTGCCCAGTACCTTGGATAGCCTATTCCCACAATTTTGTTCTCCAACGGAACAGGGGTTGGTTTAAATTGAAAGCTATGGTTTTGTCCCCAGACGTGTTAGCAGATAACCACAGGATTCTGGAACACAGAACTTTATTCTTCTATTTTCTCTCTGCTGAAAGCTTCTGCTGCATCTATCTGCTTAGAACACATGGTTGATTATCTATGGATGAAGTTCCCCCTGAAAGCAGGTGATGGGTAGGGGCACAATGGTTACATGTCCCATTACAGAGCAGTAGTGTTCAGCATGAGATTTGTCAGGTAGTAAAACATTGTAATCCACTTCCTCTGCACTCTCCTTTTCCCCAGAGTCCCTCAAAGGTGTCACTGACCTGGGGGAGATTATTCAATGCACTATCAGCACATTCAGGTTTCTTGTGAGCATATACTTCACTCCATGGACTCTGACTTTCATAGCCTTATTAGTGGTACTTTAGGATCACCATTTTTCTAATAATTTGGCTCTCTCCATTGCTCTGCGTTTTTGGTGTCCATTCTGGCCTTCCCTCCACTGTGCTCCATCTCATTGAAGAAGGCAGCAACCAAAAGATCTTCCTATGACACCCTTTTATTGTTAGAGACCCAGGGGTAGGAAATAAAAGGAAAGAAGGCAACCAAGAGGAGAGGAAAATATTACCTCCAAGCAGAATGTGAGAATGCAGAAAGCCTTGATGGATTTTAGTCTCATTTGAGAGACACTGTTGCTGCTGGATGACAAATGAGAATCTCTCTAAGGGTGGAAATTCTCCTTAGGAGAGCAATGCCTTGTGAGACTTTCCTTCATATATGTTGTTAGTCTCTTGGTACCTCCATCTTCATCTTTTCTTGCTGTCTTCTAAACAGTGAAAGGCAAAGACTTTGTTTCTGACCAGGCTAGGGGTCCTCCTAAAACTGGGTGAGGCATGCTTTTGGAGGTTTGTCTGGGCTTTTAATAACTCCCCATTTAACCTGGGGAGCAGGGAGGAAATTAGGAGGCACTATCATTGTGTAGACATTGTTGTAGACATTATTTCTGCTGACTGACCACTGCTAGTTCTCCCCTTCCCCTTGCCCCAAGATATTTTCATGGATAATGAGTGGGCTCCAACAGTTCTAAAAACACAACTGTGACTGAAGCAGAGGAGTATGTTTTCTGGGTACATTGCCACTCACAGGAAACAACAAGAGGTTTTGGTTGCTGGTTTGGGTTTTTTGTTTTTTTTTTTTTGAAATTTGATTAGAATCATGGTATACCTCTGAAACAAGTAGACTGAAACAAGTCCCACATTTATGTTTGTTTTGTGACTTGTGATGGCATACAATACACCTAAATCCCCAGACATGAAACTGTGGGTCAGCTCTCTCTGTAAATTCCTGTCCTCTTTTGAGCACTTTTACAGTTGCATTATTATCTCTCCCTGAAGCCTGGCTCCCTATTCTCTGTCATCAAGATTCAATCTTAAAAATAACAATCAGGATAAAGTGATCAGCAGTAGCATTGGAGCTATCAAAATCTCTGAAGCAAGAAACATGGTGTTCATCTCACTCCAGCCTCTGGAGACTGGAAGAAATTGTATATTACTGAGGGTCATCAGAGGAAAGGGGCTGCTCAGTTCTGTGTGCATGCAGACCACAGCACAGACAGGCCACGCTGGAGGGCAAAGGGTGATTCTGCTGTGTGGGTGTCTATGATTTATGAACACATGCTCTCAGATCTCACTGACCTGAACACCTTGGATCGAGAGAACAGGCTCAGACACCAAGGGATTGGTGCTGGACAGTGCTGTGCATACACAGAGGCATCCAAGCCTAGATGTGACTATAGATTTGCTCTGAATCCTGTTCCTGTTCCATTGTTTCTCCTGATTTGAGAAAGCTTCTACTTGTTCCTCTGACGAAGCAAAAACCTTCAGGCTTTGCACAGCGATCATTCATGTCCTGACCATACCTTTCCCTGATGTCGGGACACCATGGCTTCACTGTGATTTTTCCACATAAAAGCCTCCTGCCTGGAAGGGAAAGCAACTCCCTCTTGGTGGCCTCAACATCTCTGACACCTGCATCTAAAGAGGCATCAAGGCAAGAGCTAAATCTAGGGAACAGAATATTTCTCTCATGTCTGTACGGGAGGAGAAGAGTCTCTGTTTCTGTTAATCATGGTCAAACTGGAAGCAAAAACCCAGGGCTCTTCCATGGCTGGAGGTTGAAGGATGGGGTTAGGTGTCAAGAGCAAATAGTGTCAAGAATAATAATGCATCTTGCCTCTTTCATCACTTTGTGTACCTACAGGTATCCCACAGCTCTTCATATTGACAGGCTGTTGCAGAAACCTCTGAGATGTTTTGTGAAGGACCTGCAGAAAACAAGGAAAGGGAGTTCCAAAAGAAGATGGAAGCACTTAGAGAGCTCAGAAGGGTGTGAAGACACACAAGGCAAAACATGTATTTGTTCTTTATTACTTAACTGATGATTTCCATTGCTTAACTGTTCCCTCTCCACAGTCTACTTCTAATAAGAAAGTGAGCCACTGGTAGTTGAGTGATGAGTGTTTCAAAGATCATGAGTTATATGCCAAAAAATTCAGGAGATGATTCAAAATGATGGGATTTTTAAAAAAATCTACATGTTTTATGTTTCTATGATTTTCTTTTTGGTATCTGATTCTGTAGTAAATTGTCATTTTAAAGCTTCTCTCCCTACAACTTCAAAGATATCTTTCTCTTCATAAAAACATAGTTTTTCTCCTGAATTCTGTACCTGGAGTTAGAAAAGAGGAAAAAACCTAAGCTAAATATAAAATTGTAGAAAAAGCTAAAACGCAACCAACCAAAAAACAAAAAAGAAAACAAAACAAAACCCCCCAAAAAACCCCCCAAAAACCCCAACAACAACAAAACCCCAAAACCTAAAAAAATTTAAAATTGTAAGTATTCTGATTTGCTGACACTGAACTACTGATGATATAAGTGTATAGTTACTGTATATGTATATGATGTATGTGTATATGTATATGTATATGTATATGTATATGTATATGTGTTTGTACTGGTGGGTTCAGGGCAATAGTCAATCACGATCTCAGTCTAAAGCAAACATGAAAGGATCTTTTGTAGCATTGGCATTTGGTAGAATGCATAAATACCTAGCAAGTTTCAAATTGTTTGCAATATCAAAATTGAAGAACTCTGGCTCCTTTTTTGTAGCCCCACTATAAAATACAATACAATTTAGCATCAGTCTTCATGCATGAAGAACCAGAATAGAGTCTGGTATGTATGAGTGATGTAACAGCACATAAATTTTGAGCAGTGAGTACCAGGATGCTTTTGGGAGCGTGGGGAAGCTAGTGGGAATAGTACAATGATGGTGGAGTACTATGAAACGAGATGGATGAAGGCCCTACAGAAGCAGTTAGAAACACTGAAGGTAGAGTTCTCAATATGCACATGTAACTCCTTGTTCATGCACAAAAATAAACAGCTTGCTAAGTCCGTTCCTTATCCAAGTGGAGCTATGGGAGTTCTTGGATACATGCTGGTTCTTCAGTTCTTCCCTTCCTTCTGTTGCTGCAATAGGATGCAGAGGCAGAAAAAAGGCCCAGGCAGGAACCATCTCATCCTGCCCACAGCCATAGACAGAGACAGTACGAGATCTGGGTTTCCTGTTGTGTGTGGCTGTAACATAACAAGACAGGCTTGCCTGGGGTTATGGTTTCTGAAAACTAGTTACTCATGCCATGGTGAGAGGAGGGAGTTTGCTGCTCGGAGGCGCAGACGCACCCACGACCTGCACGCGGGAGCACCCACTGGCTCAGAACAGCTTGTCCCTATTCACAGAAAGAGGAGCAGTATACTTCTTTCTTTTCCAGACTCCTTCCTCGGGGCAAAATAAAAGCTGTGCCTGTTACGTACACAAAGATGAGGGATATTTCTGCAATTCTCCTGTCTCACCTGCAGTGACATTTTTTCTGTCTGTTACAGCCCCTCTCCAATCTCCTTATTTGTATTAGCTGCTTTCACCTAGATTTGGCAGAGCATCAGGGTTTTGGAGCATAGCAAGTGATAAAAAAGAGAAAAGAAAAAAGAACAAAAGGAAATACAGGTAGAAGAAAGGGGAGAGAGAATCACTGTTTGTGTGCCATGGGTGAAACCATTTGTATGAGGCAAATCATCGGTATTTTTTAAACAGATTTTTACTGACTTTTCACATATTGATTGGATGTGCAATTTTTGTTGTCAATCACTCAGTAGAAAATCAAAAACTGGTGCTGAAATCGACTCTTTCCAGGAAGACAAAAATTTGGTTGGACTAGGACCCCATTTATCTCCTTCTCATTTAATGTACTTTGTGTGGTGACAGCACCTTCAAAACAGATGTGTTAACACATCTGGGAGCTTAAGCTGGGTGGAATTGACTGTGTAAGGGTGCAGAATGTCAGGTTATTGAGTACTTGGGAGTGTTCATATTTTGTGGCTCTAAAATGCTAGCTGAATAAGCAGTATTAGAGATCATAACAGCACTGCATGGGTTTCACACTTAGCACCTACGTGGCTCTTTCCTGTCTGAGATTTTGCTTTTGTGGCTTAGATATTTTAGTACGATAGAGATATCCCATGGAATTGCTTAACCGTGCTACTATGAATTATTTTCATTAGTGCCTAGAGTGCCTAAGACAATAGCTCTGTTATGTTAAGCACTGCTGACACCTGTTGTAAGAGAAAGTCCCTCCTACAGAGATTTTGCAATCTAAATAATCAGTCATGTACTGAGAGGAGAAGTTAGAGTCAAAACTCCAAAGTGCAGTTTTGGAGAAACAAAGGAAAGAAATTTGAATAATTTTCATTTTAAAATATTTGAGATTTCGAGGACCTTGTTCCATCAAAAGAAAAAGCCATGCTAATTTCACAGTCAGAAATTACTCGGGGAGCAACCATTAAAATTGCCAACCATTAAAATTGCTTTTCTCCGCCATCTTGGCAAGGGAATTTCTTCATACAGGAGGGACCACTGTCCCAACAGGAGCCGTCCCTTGAAGGGATGCCAGTGAGGTCAAGGCCAGCTGGTGGTTTAGCCCACAGATAAGTCCAGTTTGGCACTTCTCCGTAGGGATGTCCTTCCCAATTTTGGTGAGCACAGCACACACACAATCTGCCTCCATGAGTCATATGGTCAAAATGAGACATCTTTTGCTGTTAAATTTCACTTTGCCAATGCTCTATGTTTTGAATGGACGCTTTTCAGAGCTGGTAGCATTCATTTTTTATTGTGGGAAAGTGTATTTTATCCACTTGTCTTGTATGCAAAATGTCTGTCCTGCTACAGCTCAAACTTCCATAAAAAATTTACCAGGGAACAGAACTGAGCATAAAAAATGTGAGCCTGCATAGATGTTCCTGTGAGCCCTAGCCAGGTGAGGGTCAGGGTGTGGATTTAAGGTCTTGGTAGACAAGCCCCTCACCCTGCTCCTCTCCCTTACCTATATGCAAGCAATTTAGCAAGATTCAGCCCTTATGGAGGATCTCCCCCAGTCATTATGCAAATCAATCCTTTCAGCTGTATTTGCATAATTCAGGAGCTGCATGGAGGGACTGTGTCCCTCCTCCCTGACTCTTGGAAAGGGTTGCTTTAGCATGTTTGCTGAACTGTTGAACTGATAACCATTTTTTGAAGTGATCCTGTTTGTTCATATGCCTATTAGAGTGTGCTATTTTTAATTCTTTAATACAATGTGTTATATAAAAAAATACAAAAAGCAAATTAAATTAGTTACCATAGCAGGTAGCCTCTTGGACCGCAATCAGTGAAGCAGATATTAATATGGAGAAAGGCTCGTTAACTTTAGCAGAGAGACCCTTTCCTTGCAGCAAATAAGTGAGTCATACAGGTACATATTTTTGCAGAAACTAGATATTTTTCCCATCACAGTCAATTGAACTGCCCATATTTTATAACCATCTGTCTGCTTAGGGGTGTATGTGTGTGTGTGTGAATTGGTTGTTTAATGTGCTTTAAAATCCTGGCTTCAAAAGCAGAAACAAGAATAAAGGATTTGTTTACTCATCAATATTTCCATTAAGGCTGGAAAAAATCTTCTAAGTAGCACAGCAGTATTGCCAGATATTGTTGTCATTTAAGGAGCTGAATATAGTTTGTATCATGTAAACTGAGTACTTGTAACAGAATAACTTTTATCCTGTGATATGGATTTTAATTGTGTATCTGAGGCTCTGATCCTCAGAATTCATTAACCATCCCCTCAGCTAACCCTCTACTCATTAGCTGCTGCCTGACAGCTTTGTAGCTGTCCCCAGCTTTGGGAAGAGCCTGTGATGAATAAGACTGCCTTTTGGTAAAAGGTAAAATGCTAATGTTTTGTTCTGTCCTTCTTTACATTTAGGGGGAACTGCACACCATGACAGACACCTGATAAACTCTGACCAATGAGGCTGATCAGGGCTCTGTGCAACGCACATCTCATATTCCTTACCTTCCCCTTGGCCAAATGTGGTGACTTTTTCTGATGTATCTTCTCTGCTAATACATTTTCTCATCTTCAGAAGTAATAATAACTTTCTGAAGATATGAGTGATCACCACCATGTCTCTCAGCTAGTCTTCAGTTAGAGAGTTAATGAGAATATGTAACACAATAAAACACAAGTCTCTGCAAATCTTAGAGCTTGGCTCTCTAAGATGATTTTCAAACTGAAATGGCTGATTTCTTTGGTTTGCCACTGAATAAATAAAGAGCATATTTGATTGTGTCATTAAGTTGGTGCTACTGCTTCTTTGCATCTTTAAACACAAATATTCCTTTTGATGTCATAACACAACACTTTCTCCGGAAAGGAGAGCAGATGAGCTTCCATGTTTAAATTGGCAACACCAAGGCAGCAATGGTCACAGTGAAGGCTTCATGTGTCTGAAGATGAAGGACACTAGCACTCCAAATCTGACTATTTGTCATTTTGGTCAACCAAAAAAGTGTTGAATGGCACCTGACAGATTTTTTCTGACAATATAGAGAATTTGAAATTTGGTCCCCTACTATCAAAGTAAAGGGTGCCACAGCAGCACAATGCATGAAAAGTCACCCTGCCAATTCATGATTGTCATAGATATTTTGCCGGAGTTGATTGAGGGTTTTGTGTTTGGTTTTTTTCTTTGGTGCCAGAAGGCTTCTTGGTTCTCTCTTTCTGTAGCCAGAGTGAGCTAAAGGGAACCACGTGTTCCGGCTAGCACTTAGAACTTATACTTTTGGTTTGCTGGCATTGTTCTGATGCTGGGGCCTGGGAAGCTGTGGTCTGGATTGTTTAGCACCTGAGAACTGAAGTGTTAGACACATACCTGAGAAGGGAGTACCAAGAGAAACTAAATCATGAGCTCCCCCTCTCTGAACTGCAAAAATAAGAGCAGTGACAAGTCCTTTAGGTGGCATGAATTGGGCTCTGAATGTACAGTGTCCTGTGCCTTATCCAATAAAAAGACGACAGGACTTAAACGGTGCATATTTTTCTGAGGCATGGTGTGGATAGGTGCTTAGAATTTGAACCTCAGGAGACACAAATTGGTCTCACGTAGCTTATTGCAAGAAGAAAACACTTCTATAAGCTGTTGGCATCTGGTCTTCCTTATTCTGCTTTATATTTTTGTTCAAGACAGAAATCATCCAGGTATCACACAAATCGGAAGAGCAAGGATGTTGCTTTGAGGATCTGAAATCCACGTTGCTTCCACTAGAGGCAATAGTCCTGGTGAACCAATCAGTGGAAAACAGAAATCATTCTCTGAAATCAAAGTTGTCTTTCTATTGCCCTGTTCATTTAATTTCTTTTTTTTAATGCAGGCATTGTCATTTCAGTATTGAAATTACAAATTAGCCTTTGATCTAGATGGATTATTTCAGCAAACAAATGCATTGCCCTCTTATACTTAGTGTATTTAGATTAATTAGGTCCTCCTTATTTTAGAGAAAGAACTTCTTTAGGCTAAGAAATGAAATAAAGCCTATTGATTAAGTGAGCTCACTTTTCACATATCCATGTGGTTGATAAGAGCCACTTAGTATTTCCTGAGTAGAAAAGAGAATTCAGCATTTTCATGTGGCTTCTATTAGTGTCTTCATTAAACATTCATGTAATTTTCTTCCTTTTCTCTTACTTGTCTAATAAATATACCATTACAGCCATTAATTGCCCAGAGTTAAGTTGTTTAAGTGCTATAAGATATGCCAAGTAAATTGTTGGCTCCTAAGGCATTGGTTTTCTGTCTAGCTATCTGGTATTTTTGCAGTCCCTTGAAACTCCAAATTCAATCATCTCCACAGCAGCAGAAAGGTAATTGAAACATTAGGCACAGCTCAGTCCCCAAGGGAATGAACAAACAAAAGATAGGCAAACTTACTGTGGTGTTCTACAAAGGTGGGTATATTCCATATTAGGGGGAAAAAATCTTTACTACTGGCATCAAAAAGCTACTGCAGTGAGAATTCATAACATTATTGGGGTAGTATAAATGGAAATAATGTTTTCCCTGTTAATTGCATAAACCCACATGGTGTAATAAAATGTCTGGCAGGTAGACAGACACAGCTCGTGTGGGCTTTGAAATCCACAGCTCAGGATAATTCCGATAGGGAAATCTGGAAATGTCAGTCCTCACCTTAGATTATTATTCCATAGAACACCCACATTTATTTAACTTACTGCTTAACCTGTGCAAAGCACTTGCAGATCTTCCAGAAGTATAGTCCCCTCCTGAAGGACAAGGTAGATATGCCAACACACATTAGGAAAAGAGGACAAGAGGTGATTCATGCACAAGTCACCTTGAGGCATTGCAAGAAGTAAGGCTGCTGCTGCTATTTAGGATGACAATGAAGTGAGAGAGAGTAGACTCCTTCTAGGTAGGCCTAGACAAAACAAACCCCGAGCTGCTTTTTTCACAGACTTGTAAATAGGAGAGTAAGGTGGGGTTAGGCAGTGGAGACTCAGACGTGACAAATATGCAAATGGAAAATGACAAGGGGCTAAGAATGTAGCTCCAGGAAGAAGGAGTGAGATCAGGGCTAATTAGGGAGGCAGCCAAGGGAGTGGATGTGTGGAGGTGATTGCTTTTGGCAAAAGCCAACAGACAAGAAGGGGAAGCTGAGCATAGGAGAAACCAAAACCAGGATATGCTGGTGACTGCAGGAAGATTTAATGAGATTGTCTTTAAGAGAGAGCACTAGAAAAGAGTGTGATTTCCAAACAGAGATGCTAGTTGCCTGCTGACTTCTTCCAAAAGCTGAAGCCCTAAGTCCACCTGTTCCTCTGGCTGAGTGTATGTTATGGTCCCAAAAATAGTTCAGCAGGATGACTTTAAGACTCTCTTCCAGCTTCTCCTGCAGTGCCATTAGCTCAGTAGAGGCTGTGCAACAGCTGCAGATAAGAAAGAGAGCTGTTTTGGCTTACAGGTATTTCTCGGCCAGAGGCTGTCATCTGGGGTTGTCCAGGTGACACGGAGCAGCAGTAAGGCTACCTGTTTGGTGTCACACAGAGGGTTAGTTGAAGCAAGCAAAACAGCCTCTTGGTATAGAATTGTCATGGGCTCGTCACAAGAGCTCCCATTTCCTGGAGACCTCATTGCTGAATGAGAAAACATCATTTTTGTATTTGCTTTCTGCTTGGAGACCATTGTGCCTTTGTTGCAGGGTGCCCTTTGTGTCAGGGGGACTACATATTTGTATGTACTTCTGGAACACTTTACGAGACACAACCTCAGTTACCCACACTAAGGCTATGAGCAGTCATGCTTATCTTCTGGGACCAGCCTCAGCTCACTTTGGGGAATGACAAACAAATGGCAGATATATTGTCTCTTCAGGCAGATGTTTTGTTATTGTCACTTTGAAACTTTATAGTTCTAAATTAATCCCCACACTATATTTCAGAAATTTATGAACAGAAGTTTTGTCTCTGTCCCTCCAGTGCTTTTAGGTCTTTGCAGCGTAGTTTGTAGAATGCTCCCAGTTTTCTAGGCTTTGTGTTTCACTGTCCTCCCTTCTGCTTTAAAGAGCTTCTGCTCTGGCAAATGACATGTGCCTGAGCAGCACATTACAAAACAGAGCCTGTGAAGAAAATCTGCCCTCGTTACACTTGAGAAAGGTCTTTTTGTCTCTCACATTTTGAGGATGTTGTCAGCTTTGCAACTCCTCTTCTGCCCACAAAACAACTAGGATACCGTTTGGTAGACTGATCATGATGCTGGAAAGAGGAGAACGAGCTCATTACATCTCTGTCACTGTCTTGGTGTTTATAGGAAGGGTGTTGTCCTGAACTACAGGCTTCATTGCACTGAAATGTTTCTAAGATCCTCACGCTTATTAACTGTAAAGTCAACTTTTTCCTGAAGAAAAAGGAGCAAAAATATTTTTCATTCATTGAATATCCTCTTCGTTCTCCATTTTATCTCCAGGTAATTATAATTGTGTTGACCAAAGTCACTCCTTGGGAAGTAAAGGGCTTGACTTACTTTGCTCTCCCATCTTCCATGCAGAAAATCCTTCTGTTTAAGGGGCAGGATCCTCTGCAGGTGACCACTTTCCACCAGTCTTTACTCAGGCATGAGTCAGCTGTTGCACAAAGTCAGCAGGGGCCTTTTCAGCAGCTTCAAACAGCTGCTGGATCAGATGCTGCCTGAGTATGCTTGCTGAATAGGAAGGAGCAGAAAGCCTTTTTCTGCCTGTGCTGTCTGGAGTTTGACAAAGCTGGATTTTACAATTTACTCCTCTCTGCCTTGAACATGCCTTTCATAGAAAGCTACACTGGGTACCTCCTGTTCACGGCACACTAGGTATGTTTCACTCTGCTTGCCTCTACAGCGAAGGTGTTCTGCTGCGGCAGAGTTTGAGCCACACATGACAGAGAAAGCCAAATGGGAGATGGGTGTGAGGGATGCAGTCAGGTGTGGGTGCAGAGGAAAGTGACTAGGCTGTTCCCAAAGTCCTGCAATGAGCAGAGTGCACAGGCATCATCCCCCTTCCCTGCAGTTTGCTGACTTCTTTGTCGAGCTTTGTGTTGTGCAAGCAGCATTTCACAGAAAATCTCTGCTTGTGATCAGAGATTTCTGACTTCCCTAGTCTGTCATCATTAAAGGTTACAACCTACCTTCTTAATGAAGGTTTTTTCCATCAGTTATAAATATTCAGCAATGACTAACTACTTAAGAATCACTTTTTATTCTTATAAAATTCCATCTTTGCATTTCCTATGAATAAATTAATGCATGTGGGAACTACAGGGATCTTGTGCCAGGAGATCTCTATCACCATGTTCTGCTGAACTACAGAGCTGAGTTGAACATTGTCACGTACATAAATTAGTTTCACATGCAGAAATTGCCAGATGTAACAAATTATTTCTTGAAAAATGCAGCCTAATAAGGCATAGACAACCCCACTGGAATAAGCAGGATCTCCCAAAGCATGTTGTATTTTGACAGTGTATCTTGAAGCTGTTATACTGTAAGCGGAGTAAACATTTGGCCAATACAGAAAATGGGCGTATCTCCCACTTATGAACCCTGCTGTGGTTTCTGCTTTCACTCGGCAAGGGCTGTGGGATTGGTTTCCATAGGAACCATGGGGAAATGAAGAAAAAGCACTTACCTGAAACCCAGTTGCATAATATTACCACTGCAATACTCTAGTGAGGCACTGGGTACAGACCACTGGCACTGAATGGACCCTTTGAAGAAGTGTCACGGTATCCCTGCCATTCCCACAGCATGGGAAGGCACATGGGGCCTGCACCTTGGGCTCTGAAGCCTGTAATGGAAGATGGAGTT
>WEKY01011747.1:0-35379 GCA_013390045.1 Picathartes gymnocephalus
TTAAAATCCAAGGCATCATTGTCCACTATTAAATTGGGAAAATTAATATTCAGTGAACCCCAAATTACTTTTTTTACATGTCTTTCAGTTTTATTTCTAGCAAGAATGTTCTAAGCTAGCAAAATGAATGTTTGTATGCATGTGCATGAAGATGAGTAATTTAATAACCACTGATGCTGTATGGAGGAAAACAGAGCTACATTGACCTCTGCTATCAATGAATGATCTTAGTAGTGCCCTTTATATAATGTGCTTGCTCTTTTGAAGAGCAAAGGAAAATTACAGCCTGTCAATGTTTGCATTTTATAAATGTTTTTCTAAGAAGTTAAACAGAATTGCAGCCACTCTGAGTAGTAGCTCACTAATATAATTTCTCACCTTGCACACTGTTCATCTTTAATATTCCTGTTTGCCCAGCTGAACACACTAGCGAAATATTTCTAATTTTCATAGAATCATTAAGTTTAGAAAACACCTCTAAGATTGAGTCCAGCTGTTAACCCAGCACTGCCATCTTCACCACTGAACTCCAACCCCCATGTGTCACATCTCAACATTTTTGAACAATCCAGGGATGGTGACTATACCAGTTTCCATGACACAATCTTTTGAAAACACTGCTTCAGCTTGCTTTGATTTCTCTATCACTGTTTGCAAAACAAAGTTGTTTTAAGTATCTATAGAATTCCTGTTTATGAAGAACAAAAATTTGATAGAGATTAGATTCTGACCTTACTCAAAGCATCTCAAGTAATTTCTGATTTCCAAGTAATGCCTGTCCAACAAAGTTGAATTTTGCTAATTGCATGCTAGTGTATTTCAGAGACCTTTGGTCTAAAACTTCAATTCCAAGTAAGATGCAAATTCTTTTTTTTATTTTTTTGTGGGGATTCTAGTCCACTAAACAAAATGTGTTTATTATAATATCCTGATAATTTTGCAGGATGTTATAGTTTTGTATAACTTGTCAGAAAGAAACAGTTCACATTTGAGTCTCCAGGAAAGCCACAGTGTGTAAATAATTGTCAATAGAACTATGTTTAAGTATAGACAACTCAATTAATGATGGCACTATGAGGATGCTACCAGTCTTCCTGTCTAGAATCAGCTGGGCATCTCTAATGTGTCTCCTGTCATCCAGTACTCTCTGTGGACAAATGTAGGAACTTCTGGAAAGTTCATTAAACTTACTTTCTAGGTCATTATCAGATGATTTCAGGTTGCAAGCTTTGCCATCTGAAGCTGCCCAGGAACCTCTTAAAGTATTTTCTACCTTGGGATAAACTCACGAGTGTGAGGTCTTGCATTTTACAGCAACCCTGTATTTGTAAAAGACAACAAAGTTGTCATGTGGCATCGTTTTCATATTTAATAAAAAAAAAAAAGTAATTTTCATTCAAACCATCTAATGTGCTAGTGAAGGTGAAATTTTTGTATTAATTTTTACCTAAAGTTACTAAATCATAGGAAACTACTTTTTTTTTTTTTTTTTACTAGGGCTTCAGTTTGTTTGAAAAATTTCCTTCTTTCAGATTGAAGAAAAAGCCTTGAGCAACTCTGACCTTTGTTGCAAAATACCTGTTTCAGAGTGACATTCAAGTGTTTTGTGTCACCCATCACAAACTTATTGATTTCTTCTGAAGTCTTAGTAAAGTAAGGATGTTTGGGTTAGAAATGACCCATGAGTGACTGACCCACTTTCTTTCAGTGATACTATGAACCTGAGCATTTTCTCTGAACCAAAGCTACTTTTTCTCTTTTCCTGACAAGCACTTAATAGCTTAACACACTCTATTGTGATTGATTAGGTTTTTGTTTCTTGCCAGAGAGTGCAACGCAGCACAGAAATTCTTCAAGATCTGACCCACAGAAATATTTCAGATTTTCTGGTGAAAACATATCCCACTTTGATAAAAGGAAGGTAGGGATGAATCTCTATTTCTTTTTCACATATGGGATTTTGTACTTGATGATGAAATTCGTATTTAATAATGACATAACACCTGATTTGCCACAGTATTGTGTAAATATGAGCACCATGTCTATATTTGTGATATAAGGCTAGAAGCGGCTGATTTTAGGAGAGTTAAATATTTTCAATTATAACTATTTGTATAACCAAGTATTCCTTTATAGGCTATATAGCTTCCGATAGAGCTAAGTGTAGATGCTGATGGAATGCCATGTTAATGGTGACAAAAATGGTGCCTTTCCACTGCCTTGGTGAACTGCCTTGCAGAGATACTACTTTGTCTCCCTGAAGAACTATAGCCACACCAACATGACCATCTGCCTGAATTAACTGTCACTTGCTTCCCAGAAGTGCTAAAGAGCAGCCAAACTACAATGTTACACAGATACATCCATCCTACTGATAGCTCCCCATCTTGCTTGTGTGTTGAGTGTGGTAATTACCTGTGCAGCATCCACAGCCTATTATCTCTGATTCAGGCCTTGCTACTTTTTCAGTTACTAGCAGAGTTCTTGAAATTCCCTTTATATTGCCTATGTGCTGACTGCCTTTGACTGATTCCGCTTAGCATGTGACATAATTGCTTTAGATACTGCTTTTAAAATCAATTAATTATGGATTAGAATAGACCAGTATGTGTTGCTTTAGGAATCTTGCTTATCTCTGTATGAATTGGAGATGAATCATGTCAGAAAACAAAAAGCCAAAAACACACTTCAAGAAATGCCAGAAGTCCTGCCAACCTGACAACTCAAAGTAATAACCAGCAGACTGGAGGTCTGCAAAGTATAGGAATTAAAGTTTAATTTTTATTTAAGCCTGACAATATAATTGACTTTGGTTCTGTGCGTTGAGAGGGGATTCTCTTTGTCTGTTTCAGCTTGAAGAGTAAATACTGGGTCAATGAGCAGAGGTAAGAAACCAACTCACAGATTAAGGTAGTAAATAAAGGAACAGTGTATTTCTGTTTAACCAGGGAGCCTCACAATGTTTCTGCAAATGGACAAGGGGAATTGTGGCAGACAGTGTAGAATAAAGAGATGGCTTCAGTGGTAAAGAGGCTGCGGATCAGGAAGGGTCATATAAAGACAAGGGGTTATATTCGTTTGAACTCCCTGCAGGAGATGAAGGCAACAGGCTCACAATGGAACTATCAGAGCTTTATTACCTACAGGAGTCAAACCAAGGGGAACTGCATGGTGAAAAGGTCCCACACAATAGTACAGTATATTATAATATTGCTGTGACACAGCTCTTTCAGTGCCACAGAAGAAATATAAACCCTACAAAAAAAGGACTTGAGTAGGATAAAACCTAGACACCAACCTATCAAATGCAGAAGTAACAACCACAATTCCTCATGCCTGCTCTGTACATGTGCAGTAGTTATAACCCAGATTCCACCAGTTCTCTTCTTTAGGTAGAGACAACAGCTAAACCCAGTGTGTGATGTCTACACTGCAGTCACTAAGCTTAGAAGGATGACTGGTTAGCCTGAAGCACGTACTTATTCCACTTCTCACCAGCAGCAGGGGTTCACTTCAAAGATAGCAGCTGGATGACTGCCTTTCTTCATGGAATATCTGCTTGTTCATGTGCAAGCATTGCTTTCTATGGGATTAGGCTTCGGTTCATCTTGTGCAATAGTATTTATCATTATGGAGCGCTGGCTGGTACTGACATTGGTGAATACCAGCTCCTCTCAGAGCATCTGAAATTTTAACTGAGGTCTATGCTGTCCTTAGTCCTCCATGCTGTCTAAACCATTATATGGCAATTAACTTGATTTAAAGATTTTGTCCTGTAGAAATCACTGTTTTCTCCAAATCTTCTATCTAAATAATTTTCTCAGAATCCTGGCATAAACCTCTCAGAAACTGATAGAACTTCTATTATTTGTAAGCCCTATAAAGACCTAATACAACCTGTTAAAAAAAGAGTAGAAATTGTTATACATGAACTATTTGATATATAGAAATTAAACTTGCATTAAGTGAGTTTTTAGTATTTCCATTAATGTACAGTTATGGGTGTGTGATATGAGTTATTGATGATATTTTTCTCTTTACTAGATATGGAGGAATTTCTATAGGAGGAAGGCTTCCAGTCCTACATGTTTCTGGAGATCAAATTGTAGATTTTTTAAGTGATCTTGGCCGAATGATGAATGTGACAGGAGTAAGCAAGATTTTAATTTTGTTTGTTTGCTTTTTGACCCCTTATTAAAGCATGGTTACTACAGCATTAGATTTCACCTAGAGCGCTCATCTTTAGGTTTTTCTTTTTTGTTTTAGGGACAAACTTCACTGGCTGCTGCTAAAGAAATCCCTAATTTCCTTAAATACATGGAAACTGAAGATAATATTAAGGTATTGCTGGAATTATTCTGCTAACTCAGTCTTTCTTGACATAGACTTCAAATTAAGAGAATATTGCTGGTGGTATTCCCAGATGCAAGAAGAGCTGAAATGCTACACTTCAGAAATTACTTGGCGTTAACACTGTATCCCATACTATACCTAATTCTTATTCGTAGTATTTGAAATGGGAGATTTTTTAAAATCATGTTCTTAGTACTACTTGCTGTCCTAAATGCTTTGAGTAGTACACTAAATCTTAAAATGTGCTTCTATAAAATCCCCTGACAGTAGTTGTCCAATGCTTTTAAAAGCATAGTATGTGAGCTCCTCCTTCAGGACTGTGCCTAGGAACTATGAATTCCTGGTGCTGGATTACAGAATCAGAAAATCCTTTAGAAAGGATCCTTGCTGTTAATGCCCACCAAAGTAGATAAAAGGTAGCCAAATATTCTCCTGTAGCTCAGTGAAGACTTCTTAAATTAATCTGTGATTTTGGACTCTTTTAGGTGTGGTTTAACAATAAAGGCTGGCATGCTATGGTTAGTTTCCTCAATGTAGCCAATAATGCAATCCTCAGAGCTAATCTGAGGACTGGCCAAGACCCTGAGGAGTATGGGATCACTGCTATAAACCATCCTCTGAACCTCACCAAGGAGCAACTCTCTGAAGTCACTGTGTAAGTCTACTTGTGTTCTGCTTCTGGCTTTTACCCCTCCCTCTCCTGGCAACTTGCAACTTGCAGCATGCTCGCACTCTGAGGAGAAAGAGTTCAATTGACAGAATGTAGAGGCCCTTCCCTGAAGTTTTACTCTAAACAAGAATCTATTCATGTCTCGTTATATTCCCATAAGAGTTCATTCCCATCCCACATAGGACCTATGACCGTTGGATATACATCGTTCAGAACATGGTTCTGTTGATTCCCAAGCACAAAGATTCTGAAGTCTTTGTTCATGCTCCAAATCCAATACATTTACTTCTGAAATAAAACACGTAATAAAAAATGGAATGAGAACTTGTCCGTAATTGATGGCAGGTCAAGTAGTTGACAACTGCTGTCCTGGTGCCAAGGACAGCACACAGGTAGATTTTCAATGGCATGTAGTAGGGTTGGTATATTCCAGAATCTGAAAGTCATAATTTCTTGAAAAAAACATCCCTAAAAAGACAAGGTTTTCCACTCTTCTATTAAGTTCAAAATTCAATGAAACTGAAAACTTTGCGTTATAGCACAGAGGCAAAATCTGTGCTTCATCTCACAGTCTTCAACTTGCCTTTTTAAGTTTCTTTTTCCCTGCTTCCAGAGCACTTTGCCTATTGTGCCTAAATGTCTAGTTTTAGATGCCCCACACCGGAAAGGCTGTCAAACTGAGATATATAAAGCAAGTAATAGATCAGGGAATGGTGCCGTATTTGTTAGCTACAGTCCTCAAAACAACTTGAAAAAATACACTAGCGCATTTTGAAACTGGATAAGTCTTCTACTTAAAAAGCATCCTTGCTGCTTCTAGATCTTAAAGCACCCTCCAGAGTCCCCAAATGCTAATATAGTGTTGCATTGCATCCATTCCTTTGCTCACAGTCCCTTATTGTGCTCTGTTGTAGACTGACCACTTCAGTGGATGCTGTTGTTGCCATCTGTGTGATTTTTGCCATGTCCTTTATACCAGCCAGTTTTGTCTTATACCTGATCCAAGAACGTGTAACAAAAGCCAAACATCTCCAGTTTGTCAGTGGTGTGAGCCCTGTTACCTACTGGCTCACTAACTTCATGTGGGACATAGTAAGTAACTGCTGGTTTGATTGACAGCCTCTGATTATCCTGGGTGTGCATGAACTGAGGGCTAATGAGTGAATCAAGTGAAGGTGATTCCGAGCATTGCAAAGCATTCATTTCTCTTAAGTGTTTTTCAGAGACCATGCTAAGGATCTGGCCTCTGAACTAATTACATATGTAGAAATTAATTCAAGTGCATAACTCATTAGTCAACTAATGAAGCTGTATTTTTTATAATCTTAGGATTTCCAGTCCTTACAACTGAATATATAATAAAGTACAACTTACTATAGCAGGGAAAAGCCTCATTGCCTGGTTCTTTTCACACCTGTTCTCTAGAAGACCCAAAACGTATTTCAAGATATTCAAGAAACCTAAGTGAGGAAGATTCACAGCCTACTGGAACAGTATCTATAGGCCTGACAAAATACTTCAGGGTGTCTAAAATGACATATTCATTTAGGTCACTGTATCATTGTCACTGTGTTATTCCAAAAAGATTTATACCACAGGTCCAGACTTGCTTAGACAGGGCTCAACTTCCCTCCAGCCACTTTGTCACAAAAGAAAAAATTCTTTGACTGGCTGAGGCACAAGAAGGGCTGGTTCTCTGGCAATGCTTTGGCAACCAAGAAGCGGCCAAGGAATTATGCAATAAGAAAAGCATGAACATGGAATTGAAAAAATTAAAAAGTAAAGAAAATTGATACTTGAAAAGCCCAAAACTCTTCAGGATTTGGAAGGTGTTCTCTCAGGAGAAAATAAAGCAAAGCATTTTTTTAGTAAATGAGGGAAAAGAAGCAGGTCTCAGAGTTCTTGTTCCTTGCTGTTCACAGCAGCTTCCTTGACAGGAATTCTGCTTAGCCGTTGCCCTTGGCAGCATGATGCAAAGGCACAAAGTGTTGTTAGCAGTTCTGTGAAATGCTACCTTCCATTCTGTGTGGGGAATTCTGTGCATTGCAGTAGAGTAGTGCTACTAATACTGAACAGAGAAACGGAGCAGTGGCCAAGCATACCCATGTTAGCCTCTTCCTAGGAATGTGGCTCAAGTAACTAGCTCTTCCATCCTACACAGCCTTTGTTTGCATCACCAGAAACTGCACTTCCCTTGTATACCCATGACCCTTTATTGTGGGAAGCCTGACAGCTGGACTATGAAATAATGGATTCACAAACCATAATCTATGAAACAGCAACATATGTTGTATTTTTGATGAACAGTTCGATAAAAGATATCTTAGAAAAACATTGAGCATTGGCAGGGACCTGTTGATCCAAAAGATTCAGTGTGACTTGTCTAACTCAAATTCTGATATTCCTCAATATAAAATCCTTTTGGAATGATGTGTAGGACCCAGATATGTTTGCAGCCCTTCTTAGGTCTTACACATTGATCTTCCCCCTGTGCTGTGGCAGGTGAATTACACACTGAGTGCTGGAATGGTTGTGGCTATATTCACTGGATTCAACAAGAAAGCATATGCCTCTCCAACCAATCTCCCTGTGCTCATTGCCCTGCTGCTCCTGTATGGGTGAGTGTTCAAGGCTATTGCTGCACGTGGGCCCTGTATTTCACATGGAAATGATTTCATGTTACTTAGCTCAGTACTTAGTGGAATCCAGCTTTGAAGAATAGAACTGGGTGGATCCAAAACAGGTTAAAACTGTATTCTTCTATGAGATATTTATATACTCTGTTGGCTACATGCTGCAAAAGAGATTCTTTTGTCACTGCCTGCCTTGAAGTTTTAAGTATTAAATGTGACCCATCCAGGAGAACATAATTTGTTCAGTTTGCTGCTTTCTTCCTTGTACATTGTGTAGGAATTTAGTGGTTGTTCATTTGCCACATTCACAGTCAATACTAAGGTATTTTTCAGCATTCAACATTTCTTTGTCCTTCTTGGTGTGCAATTCACTGAAATGTGCAAAGATACTTGGGGTGATAGCAACCTTGCTAGCATTAAGTTTTCTCAATTTTAGCAGTGTCTATTGCCCTGCATTTTAATAGCCAAAAAAGTCTAAGCAGAAAAAAATCTTATGTGGTAACCAGGGAGAAAATACTGTGGTCGGCTACTGGTTGGTTGCACCATTTTATTATACTTGGGATGGGAAGAAAGCTCAACTTTGTGTTTTCTTTAGGCCAACTGACATGAGAATACTGAGGAGTTATCACAGTTTTTTCTATTTCTTGCATGCAGATGGGCAGTAATTCCCATGATGTACCCTGCTTCTTCTTTCTTCAGTATCCCCAGCACTGCTTATGTTGCACTGTCTTGTATTAACCTCTTTGTGGGAATCAACAGCAGTGCCATTACATTCATCCTGGAATTATTTGAAAATAACCCGGTAAGTAATGTTTTGTAGTGGGTTGATGCTGGCTGGATGCCAGGCACCCCCCAAAGCCTCTCTCTCACTCCTCTCCACAGCTGGACAGGGGAGAGAAATATAATGAAGACTTCATGAGCTGAGATAGGACTGGGAAAGATCACTCACCAAATACCATCACAGGCAAATATTAGAGATGTTAATTGAATTTATTATTTAAAAAATCAGGATAATGAGAAATAAAATACGACCTGAAAAAACCACCTTCTCCCTAGCCTTCCCTCCTTCCCAACTCTACCTCCTCCCCTAGTGGCACAGGGAGACAGGGAATGGGGGTTATGGTTAGTTCATCACCCATTTTCTCCCACTGCTTAAGGAGAGGAGTCCCTCCCTTCCTTCACTGTGGGTCCCTTCCACATGAGATATTTCTCCATTAACTTCGCCAGTGTGAGTCCATCTCACAAGCAATAGCTCTCTGCAAACGGTGCAATGTGAGTCTATCCCACAGGCAATAGTCCTCCCCAGAGTGCTGCAGCACAGGTCACTCTTCCATAGGGTGCAATCCCTCAAGGACAGGCTGCTCCAGCATGGACTCCTCTCTCCATGGGCCTCCCATGGGGTCACAGCCTCCTCTCAGGCATCCCCCTGCNTGAGAAATAAAATACGACCTGAAAAAACCACCTTCTCCCTAGCCTTCCCTCCTTCCCAACTCTACCTCCTCCCCTAGTGGCACAGGGAGACAGGGAATGGGGGTTATGGTTAGTTCATCACCCATTTTCTCCCACTGCTTAAGGAGAGGAGTCCCTCCCTTCCTTCACTGTGGGTCCCTTCCACATGAGATATTTCTCCATTAACTTCGCCAGTGTGAGTCCATCTCACAAGCAATAGCTCTCTGCAAACGGTGCAATGTGAGTCTATCCCACAGGCAATAGTCCTCCCCAGAGTGCTGCAGCACAGGTCACTCTTCCATAGGGTGCAATCCCTCAAGGACAGGCTGCTCCAGCATGGACTCCTCTCTCCATGGGCCTCCCATGGGGTCACAGCCTCCTCTCAGGCATCCCCCTGCTCTGGCATGGGTCTCTTCCATGGGTTGTAGGTGGATCTCTGCATCCCCATGGACCTCCAAGGGCTGCAGGAGCACAGCTGCCTCACCATGGTCTGCACCAGGGACTGCAGAGAAATCTCAGCTCCGGCGCCTGGAGCACCTCCTGCTCCTTCTTCTCCACTGACCTTGGGATGTGCACAGTTGTTCCTCTCACATACTCTCACCCTGCCCTTCTCTGGCTGCAGTTAAAACTGCACAATCACTTTTTGTTTTTATTTCTTCTTAAATATGTTATCACAGACGTGTTACCACCATTCCTAATTGGCCCAGCCTTTGCCAACAGCACATCCATCTTGGGAGCTTCCAGGGGTCTGCTGGACATGGGGGAAGCTTCCAGCAGCTTCTCACAGAAGCCCCCACTGAAGCCCCCCTGTAACCAAAACTTTGCCATGTGAACTCAATGCATGTTTTTATTAATCCCTGGATTTAAAGAGGTGTGCAAAGAGCATCCAACCATAACCAACCCTAACAGTAATTGTCTTTTTCTACCATGCCATTTTGTGCGGCATTAAATGAGTGAGAAACTTGCTGAGTAACTGCAGGTACCAGTGAATAGAATAACCCAGAGGAGTGACTCAGATAAATTAATATCTAGGGCTGTGCACACAAGGAATGACATTGAGTGTTTTTTGTACCTATGAGCAAACTTCTGTATACTTTCACAGCTAGAAGGTCGAGACATGGCACTTAGCGCTTGCTTCTGCAGCTTGTGTAAGATGTAGACGGTAGGCACTTACTCCTGGTGGTTATTGTATTAGAGGCAATGTTCTGCTTATAGTAACATTATGAGAATTGCCTGAAAATTATTTAACACTATCAGAAAGGTGACAGAATACAGCAAGTGCCAAAATTAGTTTTTAGGAAGGCTAAGAGATCAGTTTATGCTGTTCATTTATATGCCCTACTGCTATCATCTCCACAGTTGAAGATCTGGCCACTACGTTTGACACCCCATCTGACAGCAGTCCAATTAGCCATCATTACTGATGGTGCATTTTCAAACTTTCTGTGCTGATCAAGCATTGTTTGCTGTAAAGGAGAAACAGATCTTGGTTAAATTTATGTTTTCAAGGGCTACCTTGATAATACTTTCTGTCCCTGCTATTCCTGCATTCACAGCTATGGTCCTTGATAGCACAGTGTTCAATCTAGTGCCATGCAGTCTATGGGACATCAGGGCAGCATGGTTACTTTTGAAAACATGTCTCCATTGCAGACACTGTCTCCAGAGGGAAAATCGCCCTTCTCTGGATTCAGTGCTGATGCAGCTCAACTGCTGCTGGCACTTACACTGTTTCAGGTGTCTCCACATTGCACCAACATCTCCAGTGTAATTATGCCCAGACATCAGTACTTTTCAGTATTGTGGCAACCCTGACTACTGTCATGGCCTAAAGACACTCACTCACTCTGTACCCCACTCCCCCACCTCATGGAATGGTGTAGAGAATCAGAAGACTGAAAGTGAGAAAACTCATAGGTTGAGATAGAGACAGTTTAATAGGTAAAGCAAAAGCTGCACACACAAGGAATTCATTCACCCCTTCCCATAGGCAGGCAGGTGCTCAGCCATCTCCAGGGAAGCAGGGTTCCATCACACAAAAAGATTACTTGGGAAGACAAATGCTGTAACTCTGAACATTCCCCTCTTGCTTCTTCTTCTCCCAACTTTAAGTGTTGAGCATGACTCACATGGTCTGGGATATCCCTTGGGTCAGTTGGGGCCAGTTGTTGCAGCTGTGTCCCTTCCCAGCTCCTTGTGTTAGGGGGTAAGGTAAGGCACAGAAAAGGCCTTGTCTCTGCAAGTACTGCTCAGAAATAGCTGAAACATCCCTGTTGTGTTATCAACCTTGTTTTCAGTGCAAATCCAAAACACAACCCCATTGCAGCTTTACGTGTTACCACCAGAATTACATTACCTCTTCTACATAGGGAAATACTTCATTACAAAAACTAATTTTTCTCCCCATTGCCAGTTTTTCACAAGCACCTTGTCTGATGCAAGGATTCTGCTGTTTGTGTTTTATGTTGCTTTGAATGTAACTTGATAAATACTCTGTTTTCTCTGTTTTAAGAACACAGAACATCCAGTTTCTCTGACATGACAAAGAACTTTTCACTTATGTGGCTATGTTTTCTTAAACAGATCTGGTTTAATCAGCTTATGTTATTTCTGTTTCTTACAGTCTTTGCTAAAGTTTAATAAAACATTGAAAAATGTGCTGCTTGTCCTCCCACATTTTTGCTTGGGCCGTGGACTCATCGACTTGGCCATGAACCAAGCTGTGACTGATGTATATTCGAGGTTTGGTAAGTAAAGCCAATGAGAAACAAGTTATGGCAGTGTCATATGTCCTGACCTTGGATGACATGTTTGGAAGGATTAACTCAGAAAAGTAGTAGATGTTTCTGAAATTCTCACTCCTTCCATCATTAGATGGATGAGGAGTATTAAAGTTCACCCTCTCGGAAGGAAGGACAGCTTCTGACAGTGCTGCCAGAACTCTACGGCCCAACCGGAAGCCTGCATTGGAAATGAACCCATTCGTTCAGTGTCAGACTCTGGCGTCTTTTTATCCTTTGTTTGGAAGACCTTAAATCATTACAGGGGGATTTATTTTTTCATTTCATTTGAATACCTCATTTAATGTTTAAAGTGACTGTTGTTCTTCTAATGCATTCTCTTGGGATATGGTTGTCTTTGATATCAGATGACTTATTAAAAGAATAGTCATACAGCAGAACTCATCTGGTTTTATTCAGAAAACGTATGTCTTTTCACATAATCCATGCAAGTTTCATGCAATGATATCCAAATTAGTGCATATCCAGAGAGATTATTTTTACTCCCATGCAGCAGCTGAACTTGGAAAGCATTTTGCAAAGAATCTTTCTAAGACTGGAAAATTAAAACTATTCCTGATCATGAGCAAATAAAGTATAGTAAATGATTATGTTTATGCTTGTCGTTCTGAGGAGTAGTGGGGTTTTTCAGCAGTATTTCACCTTCCTTTCTGGTGCTCTTTCTCCAAAGGTGAGGAGCATGTTTCTGATCCCTTTCAGTGGGATTTTGTTGGAAAGAACCTGGTTGCCATGGCTCTTCAAGGAGTTGTGTTCTTCTTTCTAAATCTCCTTATGCAGCACCGTTTGTTCTCCACAAGATGGTATGTCTAAAAGTTCTATTAATGTTCCTTTATTAAAAGGATTAGTATCTTTCTTATTCTCTATGTCCCTCTTTTTTTCTTTTTGTTCTTAATTTTTCTCTAAATTTGTAGCTTTTTTGTTTTCTATTTACTTACCTGATCTTATCTTAATGTATTGATATCCTGATTCAGGAAAGCATTTACAAATCTACATTAACTTAAAAGGATTTAAGAATATTTTATTAAAGAAATTAGTTTTCTTGAATTAAGATTTCAACGTAGTTTTTTTTTCATTTAAGACACTGTAATAGTGAGATTATAAAATTACCTGGAAAGTTTGTAGTGTCCTCAGTACCAGTCAGGCTAGGTACTAGCCAGTACTATGAGACACTAGCCTGACATCCAAAGACAGCAATTCTAGTCTATGGCACAGGACAGCTGCACCCTGGACACAATGTGAACTTCGCCTCTCTGCTGTACAAATGTGCCTCTCCCTTGATGAAAACAGCTACCTACCATCGGTGAGTGGGTCATTCACTCCTGTTCAAGATTGCCAACAAGAGTACTAATTGGTGCACTTATTAAAATACTGTCTTGCAGAGAGATTTACTCAAAACTTCTAAGGACCATCACTAGCTACTAAGAGTAGCCAAATAGTGAAAGATGTGGCTAGCGGGCAGGTTATTGTCATATCAGTGACTGACAAGGCATGTTCTTTTGAGCAAGCCATTTCCTCCCTTTTTAGTATCTAGAGATTAACTTTAAAGGTCATGGTTTCTCCCAACAGCAGGAATACTCCAGCCAATGTCACATTGTGACGTTTTAACCCCACTGCTTCCAGCAGCCACATTTTTGGCAGCAGATCAGCCATTGTTTCACACTGTTATTCTAACTGAACCCAGGGAAACTCAGTATCTTGGGTTTTTCCAGGTTTGTTGGGACTGCCATGTCACCTATTATTAGTGAAGACGAGGATGTTGCAGAAGAAAGAAAAAGAATGATGAATGGAGGAAACAAAACAGATATCTTACAATTACAAGAACTGACCAAGGTAATATTTTGAGAAGAATGAAACAAATATTTACTCCTGTCTTAGTTCTAAAGTTGCCTCATCCCATGAGCATCAAACTAAAAAATTCAGATGATTTTCATTTCTGTAGATGTCTTGAAATAGGAACTTTCCTTTTTTTCTTCCTCCCCCCATCAATATAGATTTATGCAGGTCGACGCAAGCCTGCAGTGGACAGACTCTGTGTTGGCATCCGTCCCGGAGAGGTAGGTTGTTCAATAACACTGGATTACATTCCATGGATCAGTTCAGATTTTATGCCCCCACTGATTTGCAAGTTGGAAATATTATAGAATATGGTACATTTTGCAATTTAGTGCTTTGGCCTTTTGGGAGTCAATGGCGCTGGCAAAACAACAACATTCAAAATGCTGACTGGAGATACTGATGTGACATCTGGAGATGCTGTAGTGGTTGGCAATAGGTAAGTACCATGAAAAAACCCCTGTGATAGCCCATTTACCAGCATAGAACTGTCCAGATCACACTCTCAGTGATCCAGTAGCTCTATGGCACTGAGATCACTGCTAACACACAATTGCATTTGATACCTTTAACACTCTTGTAAAATCTGTGGGTAAGTTGTAGTAATGCTAACAGTGGGACAAATCAATCATATCTAGTGGCAAGAGCTCCCAAACATGAGTTAACCATCCAACAGGGTTCTTTGAGCTGGGCTTTGGAACTTTTCTCTGGCTGTTTCTAGAAGCTTTGTTTACGTAGTGCTGGCATAATGTCATAAGTAATTACAGTGTGATCTGGTATGCACTTATCCTAGTTTACTTCCAGGTTGTGTGCCTTGGCTTCTTAGGTGCAGCTGGGATTTGATTCTTTGTCCATTAATGTGATTTGATCAATAATTATTTTGCTGTCAGGACATGGTCCTGGGTACCCTGTTGTAGGTGACTCTGCCCAAGGAGAGTCAGTGGACAAAATAACCTCCAGAGCCCCCTTCCAACCACACCCATTCTGTGATTTTGTGCTTTTCCTACCACCACTGAAGTGTTAGCCTTGTGTCCTGCCTGTCTGTTGCTAGTGACCACATTCTGAGCTGAAACAACTGCTTTTTTTCTTCTAGAAATAAACAGTGTTTTTAAAAAATAAGACCCGAGTGGCTGTTTAAAGAGCTGCTCATTAAGTTAGCCTATACTTTAACAAGAAAATGGGTGAGGGGAAATGGGCTTACACTCTTAACCAGGACTGAGCTGACTTAAGACAACAATATACTCCTTGCTCTTATGTACAGACAGGTATTTTAGTAGGACATTTTATCAGGAAGAATTAATTCTCCTCTTACAAGGGTTGTTGTCCCAGAAAAAAGAAAAAAATTTATTTAAACTGTTATTCTCTGTCTTAGAGCTAGTATTACAGAACTACAGCTCTTTTCTTTGTTTCTCCAGTATATTGACCCACATTTCTAATGTCCATCAAAACATGGGATACTGCCCTCAGTTTGATGCCATTGATGACCTGCTCACAGGACGAGAACACCTCTACTTATATGCACGCTTGCGGGGGGTTCCAGCAGAGGAAATCAAGAGAGTAAAGTAGCCTTGCTTTTGATAGTTACAGTGATATTTGTGATGATTAACTGTGCTGTTAATATGCCAAGGGCCAGCATTTCCAAAGTGGACTAATTGTTATTCTGTGTATTGAAGTCCTAGGAGTGGTTCCTCTCATTTGGACAGTTAAGTAACCACATTATCAAGTGCAGGCATTAATGGTACTTGCAAATCTGTGGCACCAACAGTGGAAGGCTAAATTCCTGTGACTTAGAACAGCACTGGTTGCTGTTTTGCTCTTTCCTTTAAAGTTGTGTACATATAGGAAAAAAAACATGAAGAAGATTCCAGAAGAAAATAATTTAAATCTTTGCACACATAGAAGTCTACAGCTGAGGCTGCTTTATGGCTTTCCCTCACATAGTTAGAACTTCCCTCATCATCATCATAAATATTTTTTACTTCCATGGCCCAATTCTAAAATGAGTGTGCTCAAACCCAGGGGACTATGATGTTTCTACCAGAAAGGGGATGTATCAGCAATCCTGTCTTTTCTGCATTAGTTGCTGTGTGAAACAGATGGTCTTTCTCACAGGTTGCTGAATGGGGCATCCAGAAGCTGGGACTTCCTATGTACGCAGATCACCTGGCAGGAACCTACAGTGGTGGCAATAAGCGCAAGCTCTCCACTGCCATTGCCCTGATAGGCTGTCCAGCACTCGTCTTGCTGGTAAGCGTCGTGGAAACACAGCCCTGGGTAGTTCAATATCACATCTCATAACATGGCAGGCTAAAGAGCTACACAGTCCTTGCAAGCTCCTTTCTGCCCTCGACTTATTTCAGTGTAATTTTGAGTTAATTTCAGGCATAGACTGGGATGCATGACTATGTTTCCAATGTGATTACAAAAGAAAGGTCTTCAACAAAGAATGTGTTGAGATGAAATCTATAATCCAGAAAAATCTGAATTTAAACCATTGTTTAGTTTCAAGCTGCCTTTTCCTGTTGGAGTGTAGCCACTGATGGAAAATATGATCTTCCAACATATGCACCTGGCTGCTTTATCCAGCAGAACAGAGGAAGATAGCTACCCTTTTGCAGCTTTTAATATCTTTGGAATAAATTATACAAATTTATACTAAACTATACAAATGCAGGAATGTAGTTCTTGCCAAATAAAATAAGTGATCAGATAATTGCATATCTAAAGGGAAATTCTATGTGAAATGACTATAAAAGTTCTTTATTTAGATTATATTCTACCACCTAAATTTGCATGTCTATGACTTTTAGTCATAGTCACTTTTACTTTGTAAAGTCTATGAAGAAGTGTTTTAATACATTTTAGTACCATGGTTCCTTTTACCATTTAATATGCCTTTACATGTATTCTGCCTGTATGTAATAAACAGTCAGAGAAAAAGTCTTCTCATAATTTCTTAAGATGAGGTGTTCAGTGAAAATTTTTCTATCCTAGATTTTTTTACATTTTTTGTTACTTACTGGGTTAGTTGATTTATACAGGATCAGATCCTTAGGTGGTGTAAATCAAAGTGACTTCACTAGTTTCTTGGATTGAGCAATGTCCTATACATTTACGCAAGTAAGACAACTTGGTGAGAACTCATTGTTGCCCAGAAAAGGCACTCCTTCCCTGTAGGTATGCCCTACTTAGACAGCACTGTATTCTTACCTGCAGTCCATGTACTTATTTCCTTACTGCTTTGTGCCAAGAAGTCCATTGGTACCCACTCACTTCTATGCTTCTCAAGGTCTATGTGTTTTCTTAAGACACAGATTACTGTGGAGAAGCAATTATATGCTATGCTCCAAAAGATTACTTGATTTTAAGTATATTTTCCCTTTTTTATCTGATTCTGATGTCCTTAACATTTCCATTACAGGATGAACCGACTACTGGGATGGACCCTCAGTCCCGGCGCCTCCTGTGGGACTCCATTGTTGGTGTGCTCAGAGATGGGCGAGCAGTGGTTCTAACATCACACAGGTAAAAACTCTTAGAATTCACAACCCAAAAGCAGCTGAAGTACATCTGCTGGCTTTTATCTCAAATATCTGTTTTCTATTTTCAAAGTATGGAAGAATGTGAAGCCCTCTGTACTCGTTTAGCCATCATGGTACAAGGTACCTTCAGATGCCTAGGCACAATTCAGGAGCTAAAATACAAGTAAGTAGAATATTTTTATGGTGGTTTTTAATGGGAAAATTTAGTGTACATGACACGTACTATTCTTAATACAAGCAATTCAATGTTTAACCAGACCTGTTTCCGGGTGCAGTTCTGTTGTATATTAGACAATCTGACCAGACCTCTTTTCAACTCTGTTATGCTACATACCACTTCTGCAGGGCAAATACAGGGATTCCTAGAAGCTGGATCTTTTGCAATATCTTTCAGATACTGTTATTGTTTTCATAGCTGCAGAAAACTAGTTTCCTTCCTGTATAATGAAACCACCTCTTCCATCTAATTCCTAAATCCACATGTCCTTCCCAGGTTTGGAGATGGCTACATTGTCACTCTGAAAATCAAAGCTCCAAAGTCTGGGCTGCCTCCAGATCCTGCTCCTGCTGAGAAATTCATACGCATCAACTTCCCAGGGAGTTTACAGAGAGAGAAACACTACAACATGCTGCAGTATCAGATTTGCTCTTCCTCTCTGGCTAAGATTTTTCGACTAATAATCTCCAATAGGGAAAATTTGCATATTGAAGAATATTCTGTGTCTCAAACAACATTAGATCAGGTGAGTAAAAAGTAAAATATCCATGAGAAAGCCTGTCTGGTGAAAACTAGGCAATATAATGGGGATGCATCCAAACAATTGAAGGACCAAATTGTTTAGAATAGAGAATTATCTCACATCTCTTTCTCAGGCAAGACTCCCAGGCCTCTCTTCAATGAGAGTGTATTAGTATGAATCAGTAAGTTATTCCCTGGGTAAATAGGTGTCATGTGAAAGCTGGTAAGACAGCATTTCCAAGATGACAGAATTCACACAACCCATTCCTCCAGGAGCAGTAGTCTGAGCAAGGTCAGCAATTTGAAATGAGACTGAGCTGAGAATAGCATTTTATTTTAAATAGGAGGTTTGGACTGTGTTGTGTCAAAGATATTGTGAGAAGCAATTAGACACACAAAACCTGGGAAGTCCACTGGGAGTTTTGAAAACACCCACTAGCTAGAGAGTATTGGCCCCATCTCTCTGCTTTCCTAAGTAACAAAGGGTCCATATATGCAAAGCTGGTTTTGGTGGGATTGCTAGAGAGACATTCCTGGCTGCCTTTCAGCTTCCTACTAAAATATTCTGTCTCCTCTTTCCTATCACAACCAAATTTATGCTCTGCAAACCATGCAAACCTGGCTGAAGCCATCTTCTCCTGAAGAAAAAGCAAGCAAGTACATCCAAAGAAAGGAAGTTGCAAGGAAGTTTATCAAAATAAAGGAGGAACTCACGATCCCAGCTGATAACACAGTGTCTGGGTTCAGTTGATGTCTGTGGATTTCCCTTTCTGTCTGTTTCCTGCAGAGTGGTCATTCCACTAACTCATTTCAGTTGAAGACATGGTGACATTTTCTGCTTTCCTCACACAGGTTTTTGTGAACTTTGCTAAACAGCAGATGGAGGATGAGGAAATTCCTTTGCATCCACGTGCAGCTGGAGCCAGCAGAGAAGCCAAGGTGTCCCCTGCTCTGCATCAGCAGGCAGTTGCATAGACTGCCCCTGCAGCCTCCAGGCTTAGTGTGTGCACAGTGCAGACACATGCCATACAAGAGCAGGGCAAGGGTAAAACAAAGGTTTGCACACTCAGTATTACACTGATTTTTTTGCACCTTCCTGAGCACTGTGCTCTAAACAACAGCCGTAGCAACAGCCAACTTCTACTGCTCTACCAGTAACACTACATGGTGACCGTGTCAAAGGAGAGGCAGGTCCTTGCTATAGAATAAATTCTTCCTCTAACATAAATTCCATTATAAGATACAAAAATAGGAGTCTCATTCCTCCTTGTTGACTTGTAAATAACATCAAAGATGGATTCTCTGTCTGGTACTTTCAGGCTGACAGGTTTTTCTTGTTTAACCCTTAAGTCAACTGCTGTGAGTCAGCAGACAGGTCCCAAGGCAGAGAGCATTGCCCAGCTCAGAAGCAGATTCCTGCCATGCTGAGTGCACAGGACTATCAAGGTCAGAACAGTGCTGGCTGATGGGGCTAGTCCTGGGGGATTGCTTCCCTGTCTCACCAGGCTGCCAGTGAAAACAGACGGTTGTCTCAGCAAGGATGAAAAGAATTAATTCAGAGCTCAGACCCAGACAAGGAACTTGCTTTTTAAAAAAAATTAATTAAAATGATCTCATACTCATCTTCAAGTTGCCTCAAATAGAGGCCAAATGTCAAAATGGAGATTAAAAAGAAAGAGAGTATGTCCAAATCTGCCAAAAGTTTTGTTTTCTTGCAGAGACCTGGAAAGATATCTTTGTTACTAAACAAGACCAAATTTTTCTTCTTTCCTGCGACTGGACATTAGGTGGGTGTAAAGTGTGAATAGGGTATGCGATTTCTACCTCCTCAGAAGAAAAATTTCAGCCTGCTTGTACTCCATCCTCCACTCAGTGGGAAATCATTTGACATTTAGCTGTTTTTTCTGGTTCATAGTTTAACTAGTGGAAAAACAATACTGAAAACAAATTCATAATGATGTATTGCTTCAGTTCTCTACCAGATCTAACCATTTCTTAGAAATCTTCTCTAAGGTATGTTATACAGAATTCAAATCTGGGTCTTTGAAAGATCTTTTCGTCAATTCTTCTTTCAATTGATGTAGATTTTTTTTATAAGAACACTCTTACTTTGTACTGTACAAAATATTATGAAACTTCAGCAACCAGCTGTAGCCTTCTCTTTTTGCCATAATTATTTCAACTGGTTTTAAAATATGGTCTAGAATTTATTGCATATTTCACCCTTACAAATAGTTGCAAAAATCTTTCTATATATCTATTATAGATAAATAAATTAATTATGAAACAAAACAGTATATATGCATTCTCTTCGCATTCTAAAACAGTTTCTTTAAAATGTCGTTCAGATAGATCTCAATAGCCTTTTTTTACTAGATTTACACAAAACCCAACTAAGTCCCACAGAACATCCTGTGACAAAGAAAACACAGGAAGTCCAAAATGAAGCTGATTTTTCTCCCTGGCTCCAAAAATAGGAAGAGCATTCTGAGGACTAGCAGTCATTTCATGTATTTACAAAGTGTATTAAAAACTACTCAGAGAAGCCTGTTGTAAAATGTTAAAGGTAGAAGGTCCATTAGTATCACAAGGAGATGTTATATCAAAACAGGCCAGATATCAAAGATACGGCATAGGTTAGATTGCTTCTGAATCTTATTTACTAGTAACTTACTAATGAAGAAGTTCAAAACCAAACAAAAAACCCCAGCATAGGATATTACATTCACAAATACTACAAATACTTCTTATTTCAGATTCTATTGGCAAATTAAGGGTTCGACCCAAATCAGGTTTTTGAGATATTACCTATTTCTTTATTCCAGGAGCCATTAATATTCTTTGGTAAAGTTATCTGTTACAAAGCACCTGCCTGCAGGCAGCACACTCTCTTTTTCAAGTCAAAGAAGGCAGATCGGGCAACTGTCCTGAGGCCAGCTGACCATGCTGGCTGAACTGAGCTCTGGGAGTTAGCTGGTGTGTCCTCGTTCCAGAGTACTTCTGTCTTGCAGAATGCCACTGCTAAATTTGGGGCTGCTTTTCAGCACAGACTTCTCAGGATCTCTGATCCATCAATCTAAACAGACTAGTACACAGAACTCTAAGTCAAGTTACAGTGAACTTCAGGGGCTTTTTTTTTGCAGCTGTGCAATGAAGCCTTATTTTTTAAGGTGCTTCTGAGTTGAGAATTCTTGAATGTAAGGAAGTGTAGCTTTCAGGTGCATACAACTTCCCTTAGCAGTGGAGATTCAACATGCACCAAAATCCTTTTAATTAATTCATTTATTTGGCAGGACATTTATGAGGTTTTTCTTCTTGAAGTTCTGTGCAATGTTCAAATTAAGCCTTCTTTTCCTTACAATAAAAAGGGAATAATTGGCATTCTATGACTTGGATAATCCTTGAATTCTCGTAAGTAGGTGCAGTGTTTATCCTTTGCCCAGATTGTCATCTGAATGAAGCACAGGAAGGTGAACAGTCCCACTGGAAGGAACAGAAAAAAAGATACACTTCATTATCAAATTAAAAACATGCTCTTGCTGCTGACATCACTTCAGGTTGAAGTACCAAAGCATTACTCACCTGGAACACACTGAGTCATGATAGTGAAACTGATCCAGGTCCCCACCTGTTTTGGCCAAGGAAATTTAAAATATTTCTGGTGACAGCATTTGCATTTATCTCTCTATTGATCAAAATAACCTTGTCCTAGTATAGGTAAATAAAAAAACCAAGGTCAGCCAGATCAATTTCTGCTGTTAAGAACCTTTACCAAAAAGGTGAACAGTGCCTTATCACAAAAAAACCTTCACAATTGCTTCCATAGCTATTACAATGACAAAATTTTATGCATTAAAACAGTGTCCTTTCTGTTTCTCTGCCTAATTGGTAGTCATCAGACCTCCATTACTGTTAGGAATGGTGATTTTCTATAGTCCAAGACCCGATGCTTTTCTCATTAACATCTGTTAATCTCCACCAAATTTAAAACTTGACACTGTCCTGTGCAAGAATGAATGTTACACTCAGTTGCACTGACTTTATCTGTTTTTTAATTCAGTCAGGAGTTTAGCTCCTGATTAAGGAATATGAAATGATAAACTGATTCAAGCTTCTAAAGCAGTCACCACTAGCTCAAGTGATTGTGTAACTTAAGAAAATGGAGAAGACCTCAGCTTATTTTCTCTATCACAATATCTATTATTTGTCTGAGCACTATCTTCCTGCCTGCAGTGATATTTCTAGGCTCTTATGTTATAAATCCACCTCCATCCCCTCATTGCTACACGTGTTCAGTGGCAATCTCCCTGTTCTGGCTGCAGAATTTAACCTGCTTTACAGTGCATCTGTCTTGTCTAGCAGCCACATGAAGCACTGGCCCAGGGTCAGGGCTGTCTGTGTAAGGTCAGTCACATCAGTACTGACTCAAGAAAGGAGGAAGAGCAGACAAATCCCTGTCCACAACCTCATTTCATGGGGTTTAGGGAAGGAGGGGAAGGTATTGAGCTGAACAGTTTCAGAGGTTTCTTCCATGTAAAACATGCTAAAAGAAACAAAAATATACTCAGTGAAACTAAAATCTGAACATCTTGTTTGAAAATACATACCTCATATGTATAGTTAGGGCAAGATACAAAGTAAAAGAGCCATGTGAAAGGATTCTTTGTTGGATATGGGATCTTACAGGTTTTGGATCCTATAGATTAGAAAACAAATCACAAAATATTCACACTCCTAAATATATTATTTCCTGTAAAGACAACCCAGCTCTGCCTTCTGTGTCTCATGACTGTCAGAGGGACAAACAGAGTGTGGGAAGACAGGATGTCCTCTGGACTCACAAGAGGAAAAGGATAACTGTGAGGGAACTTTCCCTTGCTCACCAAAACATAGCTTGTAGCAGCACTGTTTCCTTTTGCACTGGCAGTACAACCAATGTAACTGCTCCCCCAACACAACTCGGCCCGAAACAGTAGAGATTACAGTAAGATAAGAAGTGCTGTTCAACAGTGTGATGTTGGAGTCCTTGCACTGTCTAATTTGCCTTCAAATCCAATCTTTACAGTGCTGAGCAACCTGTGTTCTCACAGCAGTCAGCTGACAGGTATCAACACCCCCCAGGACCAGGTCTTTCCTGAAGCAGAGTAACTGCAGGAGTACTGAATGGCTACGCAAAACTGAAAAATGATGATGCAGTTTTTACCGTTTCTCCGGAGGTCACTGAGTGCAACATGAATGGAAAAATTTCCAGCTTCACACAGCTGCAAGAAAAAGTATGGCAGAGTTAAAAATGTTCTTCCCTTCTATTTGTTTTTCTTCCTTTTGTTATTTCCTGGGGTCCTTTAAAATTTTTAAGAAAAGGAAAATAATCTATTACAAACATAATAAATATCCTTAACCAAGACTTCTGACAGAAGGATGAAATGTCTCTATTCAAACAAGAGTCCATATTATACTCTGTTATATATTTATATTTTTCAGAAAATGTGGACTCCATGTCCAAAAGATCAAATTTACTACTTACATAATCCTCTTGAAGTCTAAATAAACCACAGGGGATAGAAGTAAACTTGGGAGATACTTGCTTTATCTTTTGATCATTCTTATGCATTTAAAAACATCCAAAAAATTATTTGCATAGTCTTGGTTTCTCAAAAGTTATTAAAATCCCAAGGAAGATAGAGTTTGGTCTCTAAGTAAGTTTTCTTCTCTAGGGTATAATTGATATGAATCATGAAATATGATTGACCCAGCTTCCTTCATTGGATTTAAAGAAAGCTTTCCCAATCAATTATGAAGAGAGTGTATTGAAATGACCCATTTATATGATTATGGACAGTCTCCAGTGTCTGCAGTGCATAACTATTACAGCAAATGACTGGTGGTCAGAGCTCCTGAGTTTTATTCCCAGCTCTGTGCTTTCAGTTATGGAGTCTCTCTATAAAATGTGAATAGATTATGACCTCACAGAATTTTCATCCTGGGAAGCTGCTTTGGGATCCTGCAGTCACTGATGATTAGTTTGTCAAAGCAAGTGAACAGCTGATGTTCTAAACAAGTTACACATACATAGGAAAAGTCTTTGTACAGAGGTACATCCTTATTGGCTACACTAACTTTGCTTCTGCATGTATGAAATGTCCTTAGGAATTGTGAGAATGCACAGTGACTGAAGAATTTTGAATCATAAGGAAAGCTGTAAATAGGTTCTGAAGCTCAGCAAAATGAAACTTTATCACTGGAAATTATCAGCAACATACTGCCTTAGTTGGCTAGTTCTCTGAGATTTATGATCTGTTGTGATTCTTAACACTCAATAAACAGTTCAGAAAACTCACTGGCTTTTAAATACAGTGTCACAAACTTTTAAAGATTCCGAGAGATCATCCCAGCAGATAAATATCCTAGTCTTGGAATGGATACTGAATCAAAATATTCCTTTGTGTACAAAATCACATTAAAAACTAACAGATTTATCTGTTCAGCATGCAAGTGGTCAGCTTTAGCAGTATGTCCCAAGTGTTCAAGTTCTAAGTATCTGCTTATCCTGCTCACTTCTCCACTTATATGACAGAAGAAATTAAGCAAGATATTTTAGCATTTTATAGAAAGAGCAAGAAACCTACCAGAAACATGATCACAGCAAAATTTATCTGTTTTTTCCCATAAGCTATTAAAAAAAAAGTTTACATGTGATTAGTACTAGTATACAAAGTACATACATAAATACTTAAATCATTGAGGGTTGTTTTGCTACTTACAAGGAGGAGTGTAAAGAGGATGATTGATGTAATATGCAAGCCAAGCTGCAAATCCCCAGTAATATAAGCAGTTCTGAAAAACAAGCAATTTTTCTTTGTTTTAGTACAGTCTTTTAGGCCAATATTCACCACAAGGACTGTTGATAACAATGAATCGGGACAATCCTCCAGCTTGCTGATAATACAACAAAAAATGGCAGTACTAAGTGTGGTAGGTGGGAGCAGGTAACAGGAAATAACAGAAAGGAAGTAGTGCTAATAGAGTTAAGATTTCCCCTAAAATATCTTGGAGCTGTTAAGTTTATAAACAGTTTTAGAAACTATGATCATATGACTGAAAACAAATTTATCTTGTTTGGCAAGCCATTGGGCAAAGTTGAACTGCACACAGACTGTATGTCAAAGAGAAACTTGTTTTGCTGACCCCTGAGATTGTAAAACCAGATTTGGGCACTGTTCTCTCTTCTCTGCTTATTATTTTGCACTGCCCAGTCTCCTGTCCTCCTTCCCCCTGTCAGTTTTTTTTCTTTTCCATGCTTTAACTTTTTCTGCCTGATGCTTTCCTCTGTACTTCCACTGTGATTTCTTTAGTTTGTTGCTTTTGCTGCTGTTCTTGTGTTTCTGCAAAGCAGTTTCCACTTTCTAAACTCTGATAACACAGCCATCACTAATGTCTGTATCGACTCATTTCTGACCAATCTCAGTGCTTGTTCACAGGCTTCATCCATGAAAAAACTACTTACAGTGACAACCTTTACCTCTTATTTGGCCTCCTTGGCCCTGCCTCCTGTGGGTTTTCTCCTGACACTCAATGCTTCTTTGGTATCTTGGGGACAGGTTATTGTCTCCCTCCTTATACATATGTAGGTGGGAGCGAGGCCCTTTCTTGGCCCCTTCCCCTTCTTGCTGTGTGCTCTAAGTGCCGCTCTCTTGCAGACAGGCTTCAACCCTCATCAGCAATTCATACATTTGTCTCTCATAAGTTGAGACTTTTGCCCAACCTAGTTCCTCAGTTTTTAATGTATTAGGGTAGGTTTGTTTATCACCTGGACCTCAGCAAGACCACAACTGAGCTCTTTATCTTCCTTTCACCACGTCTGTTCCTTTCTTTGCCTTATCTTTCCTTGCATCCTATTTTCAATTTTGATTAAAACCCTGATGCTCTTACTCTTTCTGGTCCGATTTTTTTTCTCTTTCTTCCAAATAGGTTCCTATATCTTAGACATTTCTAGGTGTTTCTGCTTTCTCCTTCACAGCTTCCTTTCCTGGTCATGCAGGCAAAAATCCCATCCAAGGCTGCATTTTTTTACTGTCCTGACTGGTGTAACATTTGTTTTTGCTTTGAATTTAGCAGTCTTTCCCCCTTGTATATACCAGAACTGCATTTCTAGCAATAATACGCTGGAAAAGTGATTACCTCAGTGTCTCCAACCTGCACTAGCTGACTGCAGTGTCTGATGGTGCATTTTTCTGAAAATGCTGGTGCCCTCTCATCTGCTGCAAACAGTTGTATCAAACATTCAGTTGCATTTCCACTTTCTTCTTAGGGTTAATTGAACCACTGCAGTGCCCAGAGACCTCAGACAAAATAGACATCCTTTTGGGTGTGCTGTAATACAAGCACATAGTATGTCCTTGCTCTGAGATTATATAAGAGATAACTGATGAGAAAGAGTAAATTACTAACCAGTAATTACAAATCAGGTGAGACAAATGAGCAGAAAAAATCAATAACTTCCCTGTGAGGACTTCATTTTTGCCCAGGAAATGCAGCAGAACCAAAAGACTGATTCCAGAGAGGGACAATATAGGCAGTGTCCTATCCATAAACAACTGCTTCTCCCTAGCACTAGCTTCTTCAACCACCACTTACAATTTACTGACTGCTGGACAAACTTAGGTGGAAACAGTTTCTTGTAATCTTGGAATGGCATCTTCAGAAAAACCTTCTCCTAGCTTCAGGGCTTGGCACAGGATAGAACATAAGGCAATGGATTTCAGTGAAGTAAAATTAAATAAATTATTTATCATGGCTCAGTCCCCAACAATACATGTTGTAATTAAACTGAACCAGTATTATTCAGCCAAAGAACAATCTCTTACAATGCTGTGTGGCAAGTTCAGATATTGCAGGCATCCCATAAATAAATTATTCCTAAGTTCCCAAACTTACGGTTAGGATTTTTGTCTTCTCTACTGCAATTGACAATCCCTAGTTCATGTCCTACCTATGTTTATTCATGACCAGCATGTACCCTTCTGTTTGTCTTCTGGTTTAAATAGTATTTATTTAGATCTAATGTTTTCTTTCCTCCAGATGTTTTTCTACAAAGTGATGATACTCCTTCTTTTTACTCATGAAAATATTCATGCGTAAAGAAAGACCATGTAAGATTAATCATGAGACTAATCTTTGAGGAATTCTACTGGTACTTCCCTATTATTAAAGGGCTGACTGATCCTTTTTTGGCACAACCATAATTATCTTTCTTTCAATAAGTTCCATTATCACCACACAATTTTTGTATTAATCCCTATCTAATTCACCCTAAGGAGTTGTTTACTAAGTCCAGATAAATCAGGTATTCAACCTTTCAAATGCCTAGAAAAATCACATATCTTAGAAAAAAATATACTATGTTAGTACGTACTGCTTTTGGTGAAACATGAACTGCCTTCGGTGAAGCTGCTGCACTGTAGTGCATCATTTATTCCTAGTTCCATTTGGGAAAAAAGGATGAAAAACACATCTCTCATTAATTCCCACCTCAGACTTCTGCTCACTGAGACTGAAGTGTCTCCTGCACACATAGCATTCCACTGCACTTAGGAAATAAACTATCTATATCTGCTGTGTATGTGATCAAACCCTGAAAGAAAGAAGCTTTGTCTACCACTTGTATGTGATGGAAAAATGGAGAAAGGATGTGATGTTTTTCGCACTGGCACAATTTTGGAGTAACACCACCAAGGCCAATGAAATTATAAAAGCAAATCAAACCTAAGCATTGCTTGGGTAGAATAAGAACTGTGAGCAACTTTACAGATGAAAGCAAGTACCACCAACCTGAGAATATACAAAAGAGGAAGTGATCAGAATGACTAGTACATATGTCAATTTTAGCAACAACAATTTGTATGGTCCAAAAGGTACAAGTAGTTGTCAGAGATGACAGAGAGAAAAAGAATTATCACACTGATTGTTTTTTCAAAGTAAAGTTGCTCATTTATCTGCTGTTTAGCATGCATTAGCTACTGTTGTGTCAAGAATAAGAGTTCTACAGGATCTGTTGTGTCAAGAATGAGACATGCGAACCTTTTAACAACCCTTGCTGCAGGAAGCACAATAAATTTCTAGGGAGGATTCTTTTGGAGGAGCACTGTTCCACAACAGACCCTCCTTTTCTGAAATCATGAAGCTATCACCAGAAGGACCAGAGCCACTGGACAGCTGTAAGGAGTTAGCCACAAGGTAAAGCTTCAGCTGCTACAAGTATCACTGCCATAGTGCAAATTACAAGGGACTGTCTAAATCCCAAATGTTAAAATTCCCAGATGCTTTTCCAGTTGATAATCTCTTGTCTTCCTTAGAATAAGGTGTACTTTTGACTACTAGTGTGTTCTCTGTTGCAAATATCTGTAACATAACTACAGCTTATACATAACCATGCAGACACTCTACTACTCCTCAAACACCCAGGAAACAGAGTCCGCACCCCAACAGCTGCCCTGTGCCACAGCAGCACTGGTGACATGAGGAAATGCTCCTGTGGAGAAGAAAATGCAGAACAATTAAGCTGCTTTGCACTGGATCAAAGGTAAATTAACAGTTCCTTAACAACAAAGAGAATTTTAGGGGCAAAGCAGATATAAAAGGACTGTTACAAACAATAGATTTTTTTTTTTAAAGCAGCTGTCTCACCATTTTGCCTGCCTCTGCTACCTTTACAGTTGACTTGTTACTAAAACCTTCCCACCCAAGGACCTAGCTGAGTGAAGAGTATGCTGAAGGTTTAAAATTCTAAAGTAATGAGACTTCTGTAATATTAGTAACAGTATGACAGCATGTGGGTTATACAATAGTGACATTAAGAAGTCTTCTGAAACAACTGCAACTTTATGGGTGAGATTTGCTGTGCGTTACTACAAATCCCACACAAAAAAGTCTGGTGGAGAGGCAGAGCATAGGCTGGTTAGGCTGGATTTGTAAGGGCTGCTATGGATAGATTCTGACACAATTTACCTTCACAATATTCCTCAGTGGCATAGTCCCACGGGAGAACCGATGAACAAATACTGTTTCAATCAACCTTTTGATGTAGTGGAAAGAATGGCAGATACATGCCAAGCTAGAAACAGCAAGACAAAAGTATTTAAGAGTGCTTGAAAAACTAAGTGTGGCAAGACATTTGGAATAAGACTACAAGAAATACTGCTCAAGCCTGCAAATGGACTTACTTAACTACTGGGTGCGGACTTGATGTAAACCTCTCATCCAGTCCATACACAAAAGTCATGCGGAAATAAAACAGAAAATAGATGAACAATGGACCTGTATATTCTATCAAAAATACCTGCAAAAAGAGAGAAAATAATTAGACAGCTGAATTAGATGATGATTTTGCTTTGGTTTCTTTGTGGTGACTAATGCAGTGGGATAAACACCTCCACACATCCAGGATGGCATTAAGAGAGACAGGGAGGGAGTAGAAGGTTTGGGCTTGGGCTGTGAAACTGGTAGCCATGCACATAAATATTTTGCAGTGATTTGCCACAATTGCATTCAAACAACCATTGCCAGTGCAGCAGACAGAGTATGGGTATGAAAAGATAATAATGGCAGCCCAGAGATCATGACAAATACGCATGCATGTTACATTTATGCAGCTCTCACCCTTCTCTTGCACTCAAAAACTGTTGCTTTATTTTGGTTTAAAATGAAATTTGGTGAAGAATTTGTCTTGAGAAATAGGAGTTCTGCTTCTACTGAATGAATTTGGTTTAAACTGGAAACACAGCTCATAAGTATTCACAGTGACCCCATCTCTGTGAACAGTTAGCACAGCAGTTGTCCTGGGAAACAAACATTTCATTCTATGTTCAAACAAGCTTTAATTGGAATACTAGGAGGAAAATAAAAGGAAAGAAAAGAAAAAAAAAAAAGAGAGGAAACCAGAGAAGCTATTCTCCAACTTGGTCTCATTTCAGATAGGTATGTATTTCTTAGGAACATCATGTTAAATTGAAATTAACTTCGGACCAAATATTAACAGCTGAATTATCCACCCATCTATAAGTGAGGAAGGTAGGCCCACACCTCACTTACAGAGAAAAAAGGGAAATTTTTTGTACTTCTGTCACAAACTAACAAACAAAAACCCAACAACAAAAGAAAGCAAACAAAAAAAGAAACCCACACAATCCCAGTTCTCTAATGTGTTTAGAGTTATTTTGATACTCCGAAAAGTTGGGATATTGACTTCTGTTGCTATCAGCTTTTTCTCTGGTGAAGACCAGGTTTGCTTGTAGATGAGAAGCTGATATTTTTGATTTGATAATACTGAAGTATTTGTTGGCTTATATTTGATATTTGAACGAAGTAGCTTGAAGGGCAGGGAGAGCAGAATGCAAAAGATTATGAAATGGCAAAAGCCTGGTGTTACTCTGCACTGTGATATTTTGGTGTATATTAATGCACGTGTGTCTTGAAGTCTACACTGCCATTAGAAGTTTCGCCTGTCTTCCTGTTTTTTTGGATTGAGTAATAGCTGCTTGATTTATCAGCATTGTATCCAAAGTAATGATGCGAAGACTTAGTCTTGCAGAACATTTGACTTTTTTCATTTTACCTCCTATTAAAATTGTCTTTGCTATTTGTAATCAGCACAAGGTTCTATTAATATCTCATAGCTAATAAATGGTAAATATGCCTTTAAATTTTGAGGTACATTTCCCTTGACATTGTGCTGTTTATTGGAACTCATGTAATACTGTGTAGAAAGGACCTTCTAGAGAGCTGGAAGGGTCATTGGTCACCTCACAGCATAAACAGCAGCGCTGTGTTGCCTGCCAAGTGTGTTGTGATAAAATTTGCATTCGAGCTAAGACAGTAAATATGCAAGGTCTTTGTGGGTGGCTGCTAATATTGCAGAAATTATCAGCTGTCATTAGCCTGTCACTGGCATCCTGGGACACAGTCACATGCAGACAGCAATTAATCTTACTTCTATGCATTTTCTTGCTGAAGTCACTTCAAGTACTGACATGTGAAGTTACTCCCATGCCTCTTAGCAGGACAAACTCATAGGAATATAATCCTAGTTTTGTCAGGAGTTATACAGGTTCTGTGTAACAGGAGATTGCCAAAAGCATTTACATACCTAGTTCCTAATGACTTTGCAGTAGACATCCATTTGACAACCTGCATTTTAGATCTGTAGAGCCAACCTATCCTGCAGCAGGTTTTCCACTGCTGCTCTCCCAGGGAACTAAATGGGCATTCAAACTGTTACTGCTTTCCCTGATTAAATGAACTGAAGCAATGAGGATTCATTGCCTGCATCCACTATCAGAGCAGACATCATGCAGAAATATTGGAGGGAAATAAAAAGTGATGTAAGGATTAACTATGGAAAACTAGCCATTAAAATGGCTCAGGCTTGAAGCAGAGCTCACCGTAGTCCATCCTATCTGTGGCCCTAAATCTTTCAAGTATAAGGTAGCAGTTGTGCCAACAGGAAGATGTTGCAGGATTTCTTCATCCCTCAGGGACTTTCCTTCTGAGAAGGAAAGAATTAATTACATCTTAGTGAAATTCAAGTCCACTTTGGTAGCATACTAGCTTTATATGGTGCTTTAACCAAACTATGAGACTCCTTGATTTGATGTGGGTTTATTGGAATCTCAATAAACAGACCAAGAATATTTACAGTTAATTTTTATTTATCCCTGTAATCACATATAAGCCTGGATCCTCTATTCACGCCAAAACAGTTAAGAGAATTTTCAATCCTATGTGCCTGCCTAGTCTAGTAGACTTGCTTCATCACTGCTAACAGCAGAATTTGTTGATGGCCCTTTATCATAGTTCACTGACCTCCTAGTCAGCTGCACCTCTCTCTCCTCTCTTCCACTCTTCTCATTGTTCATCATCAGACAAACAGAAGATAGGGTAAGCTGTGTTTGGAAAACTCTCCTACAGAAATTTTCATTGCCTTTCCTTTCCCAAACAACCAGCTAGGAGGTGACTCCACAGAACGTGAGCTTTTAATGCCTAGATCTGGAGAAATCTCCAGAAGGCCAGCATTTGCTCATGCAGGTCTCACTACGTAAATTCCTAGAGGAATCTGACAAGGGAGACCTTAAAAGAAGGAAACAAGATAATCATACATCTGTTTTCCATGGATAGATTTTACACAATGAGCAAGTCTTCACCAGCATATTTTAAGGGGATTGTTTAAATAAAATTATCCTTAATAAAAGCAAAGGAAGAAAGTGCTATATTTTAGCTAAGATGAATTAACACAGTTTGGCAATTAGACTTCCTTTTGTGCACTCAGGCCATGTAAGAGGCTTCTAGTAGCAATACCTACAGCTGTATTAATGAAGTCAGCCAGCTGTCATCAGCTTTGTCAGCAATTGTTACGTCCACAGCAATGTGTTCTGCATTAGCTTCCCTCAAAAGAACTGTAATTCCTGCCTGAGAACAGAGGATTATGTGAATTGATAGGTCAAATTCACATACCCTTTTTGGTACTCCCAGCTGAGCATCACCACGGAGATCATTTCACTGCAGCTAAGGGCAGTGAATAGCTAGATCCTGTGTTGCCTATCTGGAAAGCAACAGTGCTCAATAGTTAGAAAGTGCATTGGAACAATGTGCAAACTCCTGAGTTAATAACCAAGCACCAGGGTGGAACCGTGCTTCCTTCCAAAGAATTGTATTTATTCTGGATTCTCTTCAGACTTCACAGTGCTAATTAACAGAGCTGGAAAGAGAAGATTAAGTGCTAATACCCCTAAGTACACCTTGCATGCCAGGGCCCTGCTCAGAGTTTAGTTACTGCAGACCTCACAAGTACTTACTTGGATCGAGTTTTATTGACTGTCTTGCTGGATACCACCGAGGATCTGTAAGACCATACAGAATTGTGTGATATACAATGTTCAGTTTAGATCACCCACTACTATAATGAATGTAATACAACAAGATGAGCTTCGTTTAAAGGTTTTAATAAATATTTATTCAACACTAATATAGGTGATAATTTATGCAGCAGAAAAAATACAAAGCTGTATCAGGATAGGATAAAATAATTTTACTGAAATCTCACTGTGATCACATTCATGTGCAGGTTATCAGCATTATGGGTTTGTATATCATGTTTCAAATTATGTAATTTTTTCCTATTTTTGTACTGGATATTCCAATGTGATGCGAACTGCTGCAGAAGTTATACTCACATAATTTATGGAACATCAGTCTGATCTCTCTAATTGTAGCATTTGGTTCCACCTAGGCAACAAAAATATTGTAAATATAAGATGCATATTTTGAAAGATGACTACTAGGTGTGAGATTATTAAGCCAAATAGAAATGTGACTTAGACGATGCAACTGTTTCTTACAGATGTCTAGCCTTAGTATGAAGGATTCAAGAACTGACAGGAAAAAGGCAAAATGATTTTTGACATCTGTTTCAGAGGCAGCTTCTCTAGCAGTGATCAAGAGTTCCTACTACAGCAGTGACAATTTGATGGCTTCTGAGTACCACACAATTGGCACCCTCTTAGTAAAGCAACTGAAGTTGTCCTTTTTGCCCAAAAGCTCCTTCTGGAAAAGGGTTGAAGTACACTGTAGTCAGTATGAAGTTTGCATAATCGTTGCAAGTGGCCAAGAAAAGTCTACCAGGAGATGAAATATCCTTCACAATCACTAAATTTACTTAAGAAAACTTAGTAATTTCTAAAAAAGTCACCTAGCCTTTTAAACAGATTTTTGTTTTACCTTATCTAGGAAGCATAGCTGTTTCTTTGTCTCCCAATCAAGGATCTCCACCTGAGAGGACACAAAATGATAATTAATCATTATTGACTAAATAAGGTTTAAACTCTTAGTTGATTCCCAAATTCATAATCATTGTGACTCTCAGAGTGAGATGCCATTTTTCTTTGATCTGTGAATTGGTTAAAAACCTTCCTGATGTTGTCAAGAAACAGCTTTAATCACCAGGTTCCAAAAGCACTCAGCTTGGAAAAAAATGCCAAAAGTATTGTTTTCTTAAATATATTCAGTAGCAGAAGTGGCTAGGTTTTTGATCAGAAAAGTGATCTTGGGTATTTTCTTATGCTAGAGCAAGAGGAACAAGTAAGGGGTAGAGAAGTTTCACAGGAATCACTAATGAACAGTACTTTTATGATTTATAAAATTAGAAAGACAGTTTGAGAAACAATTTTAATGTGTATATCAAAACACATATTTATATGCATGTAAGCAAATATTCTGAGTACATAAAGCTTGAAGATTAATGTGTATTGATCCCCGAAGATTTTAATTGCAAGGAGACTGGAAAATATTGGTGGACACAATGAACAAATGCAGCTAAATATTTGGGCTTCACAAACATTTAAGCATTTGTTATAGAAATACTTAGTGTTACTCTTGCCTCTTAGATCACCTGTTTTATTAACAATATACTAGCATTTTATATTCCAAGCAGTGGTTTAGCTACAGCTCTGAAAAGGAAAGAGCAGTTTATTTCCATGATCAAATGGCACTTTGGCAAAATGTTATGATTTTGACCAACAGCCAAGCAGAAAAGTCCCTAGATATTTCAAAGCCCAGCTGCAGCAGCCTACCTAAACCTCACTGCAGTTGTTGGGGTTTTTATATAAACATCTAGCATTAATTATGTTTGGTATTAAATGGCCAAGAGAATAGATTAACATAAGACTTTAAATATGATTCCTCACTAAAAATAGGAGTCACAGTCCAGTATCTTTCTCAGAGGGTTGCTTTGAAGAGATCACTTGGTTAGAGTATCTTATTTCCTTGTTTCACTTGTCCCAAAGGGTTCCTTTTCTTTTGGCACAGCAATGGAGCACTTCAGCTCCAGCCACACCTATCAAACCTGACCTCCACAAGGAACACTAATGCCATGGTATTTTCTGCCTGCGCATTGTAAGCTCTAACTGGGACATCGGGGGAGGTAAGCTCTGTTCCTCCTTTGTGATATGTAACAAGTATGTGATGGATTGTTAGGATACGTTTTCCCTTGATTTTTTACATTTGAAATAACACACATTTCAAGTTTTAATGTCTGTTTGTGTGAAATCTCCATGGGAAAGCAAATGAAGTGGATTCCTTTCCCAGAAGACTATTCTTGAAATACATCACTCTGACACTTGCAGTCCACAGAACAAGTACAGGCCAGGGAGGGGGTTGTACACTATTTCTTGTCCCTTCTGATGCCAAGTTGCTACAAGGACTATTGAAACCTTTGGTGTATCTCAAAGGTCTTTTGTCAATGAATATGATTATGCTGCCCTGCAGACTGCAGCAGTGGCCCTGCAGACTGCAGCAGTGCCTACACTTTTAG